>JABFPB010000023.1:0-79902 GCA_022817645.1 Ceratoteleas bidentatus
TCAGTCACATGTACAACGAACAGTGCAATGTTGTTTACCTGACGTTTTTGAATCACGCCTTGAAGTCGATAACCGAGGTCGACAAAGCTTTTCAAGCTGAGACTGCCAACCCACTGAAGCTGCTGCAAGACCTCCATTCCCTGTTGTACCAGTATCTGCAGTTTCTGATACCACCAGCAAAGTTGCAGCGCGTGACGCAGAAGGATCTGGCCGGTATCAAGTTCAGGGAATTCGTTATGAGAGCTGACTGCATCAACTTTGGCTACTGATTCCTGCAAGCGTCTCGGGGTTTGAGCTCTGACGACCTTTTGGGCGTTAAAAACACATGTCGCGACTTCCTCGTTTCCTTGTGCGAGCAGATCCAGCAAAGGATACCAGACAACATTCACGTTTGGAAAAAATGTCCAGTCACCCGAGACTGCTACGTCGCAAATCAAACCGGACATAATCGAGCTTGCTGCCAGCTTCACCAAGATGTGTCCCAACATCGATGCAACGGTCGACGAGTGGAATCTGCTTCACATGACTGAGTGGACTGAGCTGGCGGACATCGACGAAAGTTCTGCAATTGAAGACTTCGACAGGACAACTTCACTACGTAACATTGGACGACTTGCGGTGATGTTGCTTTGTCTCCCATTTTCTAATGCAGCCGTCGAACGAGCGTTTTCCATTGTGGTCAAAAGTAAGTTGCGAAAATGTTTATGTATTTCGACTTTGGATGCGATTCTCCGCGTAAGATTCACATTGGTGGATGAAGGCTGCATAAGTTTCGGCCCGACTGAACGTATGCTCCAAAAATTCAACGCGGAAACTGTTTATATTACTGAGTCATTGGACATTGTTTCTGATGGAGAACACGCTCTAATGGATGTCCACTACGAACCGATAGTCAGTGTATGATGGATTAATGACAAAAATGTGATAATTTTCAACTGTGATTACATGCATAATATGTTATGTGCGTTAAAGATTTTATGGCTGTATAGAAATTATAATAAAACCATTATTTAAAACAACGATACGTTTAATAGGACTAACAGACAATGAATTTTGTAATTGTATTACGCCATTTTTCCCTGATATTCCATTAATTATGATATCTAATTGAGCAATTTTTGAATTGGGGAAAATTTAGTTCATAGACCGACTTTTTGGGGAATTTTATGAAAGCAGTTGGGGAAATGCTGTTCGAACCGCCTGGCAACACTGTACCTGCTTTCCATAAGTCGATATCGATCGGTATATCGATAATGTAGCGCGCGAAGTTAACGTTTTAGAAAATTAATATTATTTATGAAAATTACGTTTTGTTTAACAATTAAGCGTCAAAACCACTTAAAAAACTTTGCACATTTCTTGAAGTTACTGTTTTTCAATAATTTTTGCTTGGATTGTCGAACTTCGTAGATAGATTCGAACATGTTTCCACAGTTACGGCGTTGCCACGTCTCACCCGAATCTCAACGTTTATCGATAAAACGGAATTTTTTCAGTAAATCGACCTTCGAGTGCAAAGATACGCACACCTATTCATAAAAAAAAATTTTTCTCAACATTTCATGCCGAACTTTTTTGTATTTTTTGCTTTCTTACGGAATTATAGCGTTGCAACGATAGTGCAACGATAGCCGCAACGATGTATCGTTGCAATCTCTCCGCTAGGGCTTGAATTATTCTTGCAAGCTATGTACATTTTCTAATAAACGATGGAAATATCATGAGACTTGACGGAAATTTACGTTCAAGCTTACGCGACTTATGTATAGCTAATATACGGTAAGAGTCAACGTTGTCAATCTGGCCTAATGGTTAATGCGTTTGAATTATATCTGTGGAGTCGGGAGTTCAAGTCTCGGTGCTGATTTACTTTATGTGTATACAATTGAATATACTAGATTAATGTAAGGCGCGCTACGCGCGCCCAAGATCATCTACTTATATCCATAATCCTTAAAATAATGTAAACAGTTTTTGTTTAAGTTCTTTTTATTAGATTAATAATTTTATATTTTGTTTTTTTAAATATTCTTTAAACATGTTATTCATACTTTGTATTGTTTCATTTATCTATTTTTTTATTTATCTACCGAATAACGAATCTTTTAATAATGAAAATCGCTTAAGTAAGAAAAGCCGATTTGAATTTCGCGCGAAAAATCAGTTACTGAGACTACGATTCAAGTTGGCCACATTGGGCGAACCAAGCAATCTGATTGGGAGATATAGGCGTTATAATCTGCAACTTCAGATGTGTCATGAGTTTTTTAAGAAAGGGATTTACAGTCCTATGGTGTGAAACTCATTTTTTGTTTAACTGAAACATCGCAAATAGTATTGCCACATTTTGTCTGATGTCATTTTAATTTAAAGTAACATTTTTAATAAAAAAGTCACCTGTTGGAATAGTTCAAGACTGAGATCCCCGATAGAACATAAAATATATATATATATCTAATATATGCATAATATATGTATATTCTATGTATATTCTATGTATATATCAATTTTATGTATGAATGTCCGTCTAATATGTATAATGTACATCTATCAGCGGAGTAGAACGCATTTTTTTCCATTTTCTATTCCATAGTTGTCTAAATGTGTAAAGTATTACAGATGGTTAAAACACAAAATTTGAAATATGTCTATATATATTTCAGTTTACTCCTTGTGTGACATTCATATATTTTGCAATGGGGAATCTATTTTGATGTAATTTATGCATGACAATGATTTGTAATGTAATTGTGCTGATGAGTTTAACAACAAACGGTTATAAATGTGCTAAGGGTTTCCTTAAACAATAGTGACTTTGAAATATTATTAATTCAGCAGTTAATAAAATATGTTGTTGAACTGCTTTGATTTAGATCTTTACTTTGCAAAACATTCGTCGAAATTTATCAGGCCTCGCGTTTATCGTATGCAGTAATATGTAAATTTGAATCGTGTATTATTCTGCAAATGTGATACGAAATTATGAAAACAAGATTGTTTATTGTATTTTATGTCCTGCATAAACGTCTATTTTAGAATACGATCAAACAATACCAGTATTTCGTATTTTTCTGATGTAAAATGAATCTGTCATTGTAAATTAAAACATGTAACGATATACTTCACGTCAAATGTATGATAATGCAGCGTTGAATAATTGGAGCGTTTATCTGTAATTGAATAATTAGTGCAGCGTCCCCGGTAAAAGGGTCTGATTAATGCTACTAAATAAACTTGGTAGTTCAAAGTGAACAAAGGTAAACTATTGCGTTTGATAAAAGAAAACCTACACAGAAACGTGAATACAAATTTTTAGCTATTTTCGAATTGTATTAAAAAATACAATTGGCGATAGCGGGAATGTGTATATTTAATTATTTTAATTTTGTATTGATTGACTATTGTAATCGTAATTTAGTCAATATTTCTTGAATAAAGATACAAATACGGTCAGTAATATTTATATAATAATTAATTAAACTTTTTAATTATTTCGTTAGTATTAGGAAGTAGTTTACATATTCAACAAAATAATCTTTTGCTCCACAATCCGTTAATTGTTTTTAATCATTATGCTATATTAGTACATCCAAATTTCTTCAGTCCTTCAAATATTTAAATATTTGTACGGTGATCTAAAAAGGTTTTTCGTCGAAACTGCTGTTCGAAATTTCTGGTTCGAAATGTCTCATACACTTAGTATGTAAGTGAGCAAGTTGACTTGAGAAATCGTATGAAACGTGAATTACACCTAAGGGAATTCCACACCGCTGACGATGCTTCGCGCTTTTCCCCTAGCACATTTTCATGATGAACGTGGTAAAAAAATGTACTTCGATGACATTTTTATGTATAAATCTTTATGTATAATAACTTATTTCATTATGAACGAATATATCAATCAGGAACTAAACAATTTCCAATATTATGAACATTAATTAAAATGCATTTTGTTACTATAACTAATGTCTTTTATGCAAAAAATCTGATCAAACAATAACGGCTTTCTTGAATGTTTAGACGACCTAGAGCAATTTTTTCAATTACTGACCTACAATGATTCTAGTTAATGAATTTTCTGATTTTTAATGAGGAAAATTGCGATTTTACCGTTCACATAAAAAGCAATCTCCAGTTACCGTTAACAAATACCGCTAACTGACAGTGAGCAAAGCAATTTTTTAAATTTCCAAACACTGAAATACATTCGATTAATTAAATATATATATAGTTTTTAGTTCCTTGATAAAACAGTTGATAGTTGGTTCTTGTTTCCAGACAATATACAATTACAAAATATAATTCTACTAATAATAGTGTCTTCATACATGCGCTGCACATGAACTTGTATTGATTACCTTTTTTCCTCGAAAAGGCGATCATTAAATAAAAAAATTACTGCCAATAATAGGGCTTCTGTAATTTCGCCCCAGCAAAAAAAGAAATATTTAAGATTCGTCCGAAACGTAATGATTCTTAAAAAGCACCCGTAGCAATTGCAACCTTCAACTAATTTCTTCTATTCAAGCTGGTCTTACATCTATGAACTAGTTTTAATGAGGGCTTTTCTACGTCCTACATGTGCGAGACATCGTGCTACCGTGATGTATAAAATGACTAGTCGCACTAGCTTTTGAAAAGTCGGCTAGCTGGACTTTCAGTTCTTTCTACTATTCCATTGATACTTTTTGGTGCGACAAGTTCGTGCAAAGCACCACCCACCAGTTTTACAAAAGTGATGCTATTCGTGGGAACAAAGTCACGTCTAAAGCTTTGAAATAATAGTTCGAAACGACTTTTGAATTAGAAATGGATTTGCCATACTATCTATCAGTGTAAGCATTTTGATATATATTTCAGTTTGTCAAAATAAAATAAAATGTTATGTTGCGTTCTGCAGTATCTAAATTTTAGATACTGCGGAACGCGATTATCTAAAATTTACATACTGCAGAACACGATTATTTCTGTATTTAAGGTAAATTTAACCCCGGGACCATATTATAGATTTTTTTTCATTTTCACATTTTTCAATTTATAATTTACAATTTGTACTGACTATTGGTTGTATTACTTTGATAAAATATCGATCTGTTTTGTTTCACCATTTTCTAGCTTCAATAAAACTAAAAAGAATGTTGTATATGATTCTTTTTAAGGAAAATTCTGAGTTTTATTTATTAAATATCTAGAGGTAATACTTTGGTAAAAAATTATCACATTTTATAATTATACTGACATAGATGTGTTTGTTACACAGTTTTTCAGTTCTGGTACAATTATCATACTGGGATACAATTTCCTAAAAGTTTACTCGGTAGCATAGTACCAGGTACCAAACTCTACTGCAAAGACAACTATATCAGCGTTATTGTAAAGTATGCCAATTTTTAACTATTTTCTCAGTTTGTTTTTTGAAAAATTAAACCGTCTTAAAAATGTACATAAGGTCTTTTTACAATAAAAACGTATAAATTAACCGCACTTCTGAAGATGTTCATGATATACGTTAGTTGTCGACGCTAAGATATTACTTTGACTAAATAGCTTAAAAGAAGAAAAATGTTCCATATTTTACTCCAGCGCTTGGATTTAAATTATAATTTAATTTCAAAACTGAACTTTATGTAATAAATGTACCTTTAACTTTTAAATTAAGTTAAATCAATTAAGTTAAATTAAGTAATATAAACACGGAATAAAATAATATTGGTATTCCTTTAATTATTACAGATTTTGTTAGTTTAAATTAAAAGAATTCTGTTGCATTTTTAATTATGTTTTATACTCGAGAAAAATACTTGTTTAATCAAATTAAATTCCTATTAATTGAAGAAACGAATGGAAACTTTTCAAGGTACTTTGTAATTACCTACGACCCGATATATAAAAAAGGGGTTTGTATATTATAAAAAATAGTCGAATAATTGATTCAGTCGATCTGATAACCCGAGTTTACTTCAGTTTTACATACATGGGATAGATACAATTTGTCGAACGTCAAAACGAACGGGGAAATAAGAATCGTAAAAAACAATCAGTTGGTAGTTATGAATAAGAAATATATTTTATTTTAATAATTTATTAATTTATTAATTCATTTGTTCATTAATTTATCAACATCTATTAATTTACAGATATTAATTATTTGTATATTTCATATCAATATTCTTTGTTAGTTTATTTGTTTAACATCTCAATTATCGCTCTTAATTTTTCTTCCCGCAAATATTAATTATGCATTTTTTAAGCACGAATTTTATGTTTGTTTTTCATTTTATTAATTTAAACAAAACTTTTTTTCGATCACTTATTATTTACAATTCTACATTCCCTTCCACAATATTTACTGTTTTTTATTTTACAAGCGCTGTTTCACTTATATTTATTTACCGTGGAGTCATTCTGTATTCTCCTTTCTGATTCATAACTACGAACTGATTGTTTTCACAGTATTTATATCCCCGATCTTTGAATTTGCGTGTTTTCGTTTTGACGCTCGACAAATTGTATCTATCCGATTCGAGATAGCTTTGAACTCAAATATTGGATGTATGTTTAAAAAAAATTAACTTTTCAATTTTTTTAAAACTTGATTGAAACGTCGGTTAAAAGATTCAATTCGCTAAGAGACAAAGTACTGACTATCTACACGAACTATTGTGTATATTGACTTGGTTAAAACTTGATTAATTCGCTAATGGAACGTGAAGGATTAAAAAAATCACCGTGGTGAAACTGTACTGAGATTGTCAATCGTTCCATTGAAGAACAGATCGATATTTTTAACATACCAACGGGATTAGAACTATTAGTAATAAAACGATCGATAACAATTAACTGAAAAATTAAACGAAAAATAAATTTTTATCCGTGTGTATTCTAATCCTATGTACGTAAAACTGAAGTAAAATCGGTTCATCACATCGATTGAATCTGTTAATAGATTCGTGGTTTGTATTTTTAAAAAAATACAAACCACTTTATTATGCAATTATTGGGTCGATTAAAAACTATATTCTGATAATATATAACGAAAACAAATTGTTTATTATAAACAATTGAATTTAAGCTTGTTTTTGATTTTTGCAGATGCATTATTCAATGTTCATTTACGCTTATCACAATTCCAGCTGTGCATTTTGATTCATAATATATCAAATTACTAACTCAACAAAAGTTATGTCGTACAAATGGCCGTTCGCATATCTTTTCATTCTAGTACACTTACCGTTTATTACATGTACGTTCACGCTAGCCCTTTCTGCTACCGTAGGAATGCAACTGTAGTTACCCGAGTCGCTCGGCTTAGCGTACGAAATTCTCAACCTACAACAAAGATTGCGTAACAATGTCGAAATTGTTCCATGCGTGTTCGTTACTATTTATGCAAAGTCATGTTACTATTTGATATTACGCAAATTAATTTGAATACATAAAAGTGCAACAATTGTATTTCAAATTGAATTCATTTTCACCGTTCCATATCTAACGTGACAAATATTAGTCTCTTTCTCTTTTCCTTTTTTTAGCAAATCTTCATTATGAATCTTATTTATAAAACAATCGTATTGAATTGAATTGATTTTAAATAAACGATATATATTAAACACAAATCAAACTTTTTTAAGATTAAGGTTCAGAAAACAAAGTTTTATTTGATTAAAACTGATTAAATACAAAACTCAATCTCTTCTTTTACGCGTATAAATTTTCGGTCATATAACCAGTTAATCTTGAAGTTTCAGATTTTCCGAAGTGTACCGTCAAATACATCGATCTGATCAACATTATTATACAATGAAAACACTAATAATGTCAAGTTTTTAATTCTTTTCACACAAAACTGAATATATACTGACAACAATTTTTCAAAAGCTTAAAGTGAAACCCTCTTTAATATTAGATTTCTTGAAGACAGTTTACATAATTTTATTTATTTCGACCAATCTGTTTTTTACGATTTGAAATCTAGTTAAACTTTTTTTTACTTATATGTGAAATGCTCTTCAGATGCATTCAAATAAATTTAAATGTGTGAAAATGGGATAATTTTAGCGGTTGTACGTAACTGCTACAATTGCGAAAAAGAAATGTGAATATTCCTTTGAAATCCTTTGTTTCGTTTTAGCATAAAATTCTCTTATCCGAGAGTCCTTTAATTATTGATTGTATTCGGGTGTCGTATTTGAAACTAACAGCATAACGCCAATTATTTTATAATTAAATTTTGATCTAGCCTCAGATGGTAACTACCGTATTTAATACATAAAAAATCTTAGCAAAGTACATACAACTATGTTATGTAATATGTAATTACCGTGACGTTAGAGCGTCACTCCATTCCGTTTCTACTGTAACTCTAGGCTCGGAATTGACGTCGTTTTCCGATCTGGGCGACGTCATGACTGGCGTGTCACCTCGATACCACGCCACAGTACCCAAGTCGTGTGGTCCTTGTGACATCATACACGTCAGTGTTAATTGACTACCTGTTTTTATGTAGATGTCAGCCGAATTGATTATCCTGGCTCTCGCTTCTGAAAAATGACAAAAAATACTCTTGTTGGTATATTTTATTCTCCCAAATTCATGTATAATGTACAGCAATTTTATGCTTTATGACATCTGTTACACACTTCAATTCGTACATAAATGATAAGTGAAATAACAAATCGCATTTTTGCGAATCAGTGATATTGTGATAAATCTGTCTCGATGAAGGAGGTAATAAACTTTATTCGATGTTTCGACAAACTGTTGTTTTCGCAATTTAAACTTAATTGAATTTTTTAAGGGCTGTTATTCAAACCAAAATTTGGCTACCCTCCAAAATCCTCTTTGCAGGTAAAACTGAAGAGAACAATAGACCCTGTCATTCTCACTTAACAGAACGAACGTGCGTTGACTTCAGAATTTTTATAACGTTTAACAACTTTCAAGAATATTTTTGAATCCATTATTTTCGAGTTGAAGTGATTGATGTAAATTTACCCATTCAAATTTCATCTCTATAGGATTTAAATTTGATCAAGTAAAAATCGATCGATCACAATTGATTGGAAAAGAAATATTTAATTTTTCTATTACTTCTGTGGCAGGAGAAATTTATTCACTTACATTTGTTTATTAGTACAACTGATGCGTTCATTCAAGTATCTTTTATAATTTAAAACTTGATATAGAACCACAAAACACTAATGTTTAATGGTCATCTAAAATCTTAGTAACGAATACAAATTTTGCAATACTGAAGAAGGTGGCAAGGTAATTTATTTGAGAAAAATCTGAACTTTGTGACTTTATGATAGTACAAAAGATTGAGAGATATTATTTTTATTTCCGAATGTTTGAACTATTTGAAATCAGTTTCTTATATTGCAAAATTAATCAGACAAATATTTGATTGAATCAACAAAAACGGTTGGTTAAAATAATAGTAGTCAAAAACAAATATTCTATTTTAAACAAACAGTTTTCAGTTTGTTTAAAATTGACATTGTGATTCAAAGAATGTATTTTTTGCAAATAAGAAACCGCAATTCAACTGTCTGCACATAAAAAGTATGTGCGTCCTTTATTAAAAAACTTTACGACACAAATCGTAAGCTAATTAAATTCAGATTTGTATGTGACATTTGTAAACAGTTCTAAGTCTGTTAAAGAAACATGTATTGTGCGATCCAATATTGTTATTTTCGTAATGTTTTTATAGTTAATTTACTGGTTTTAGATTTGTCGAAATGTAATATTCAGAGATGTATACAAATTAATAGAACATTGCCTTTGTTATACAAATAAATATTAATGATTTAGATAGATCGAGTGCAGAAATTTGTTTAAAGTATTTTTAAGTAATTCAAGCATTTTATGAATATGTTGCACTCATTTCTATCCATTTGCGATTTATACATTATACTTAGTCTGAAATTTTACACTGTGTAGGTGAGGCAATATCAGTTGAAAATTGATAATTTTCTATGAAAGGGGTTTGAACATCTATTATATGTATGGCTAATTATTCTGATTTATAAGATATCGATTTTGTAATTATTTACTACAGCAGCCCAATCCAGCGTAATTTTCCTGAATTAGTGTAAATAAAGGTTATTGCGTTGCAAGTATGAAGCACACACAAACATTAGATGCGAACGAAGATTTTACGATATTCAACGTTTTGTATGAAATATCGTTTTTCAATATCCCAGTAAAAATAAAATTTCTGAAAATTTCTTTGAAAATCTGTGAATAATTCTGGCAGTGTTTGAAAAAGTTTGTCACGCTACAAAAATAGCTGTTTTTTAAGTCGTTTTTAGAGAAATGACATGAAAAACGTCTCAAATGAAGATGTTAAAAAAACACTGAAAGTGTCTAAACGTTGTTTTCGAAGACACTTTATTTTCCCGTGCAGGCCCAATTTTAAGAGATTGTCAGAGTTTTTCAGAGTTTGAAGAAAATACCCTTGCACTCCAAAAAATCTCATGTTTGTCTGAATTGGAATCCGTCTAAGAGAGCTTGAAAATTAATTTTGATATTCGCTCAAACGGATTTCATACTGTGAGAGCATGAAATTTTACTGCGCGAGCATGTAAACAGATAATCGGCCAAATTGTTTGTTGACACAGTCGGACAGCAGACTAAATTAGTCAATTTTCATGCTCTCGTACCGTGAAAATGCTTCTCCTCGCAGAAGGAACATTTTGTTCTCACAGAAATTAAATTTCTTAGAGTGTGCTTGAAACTCTGAAATTCTCTTAAAATTGTGTCAGTCAAAGTTTTTCAGAGATTTTCAGAAATTTTTAGAGTATTTTTAAGACTTTTTCAGAGATGTTATTTCTTCTAGGGTGCATTTTAAGGAATTCCCGTATATGCTTCAAGTAAACTAATACTGAATGATTGTTTATTTCCATAATCTTCTGCTATGATTCTGATATTTTGATATTTTTGAGAACTGAATTGATATAAAGTCCACACAAGTTCTTCAATTTGGAAAAATCGGAACTTTGAGTATAACAGCGGAAGCTGAATATAATCTCCAACGACTGTAAAGTATTTGAAAGAAAAATAAATATAAGAAATGGTCAAATTTCAATTCAAAGCTTTCTTAAATGATTACTTTATTGCAACAATTTTCGTACAGGTGTAAGTTCCTGTAGCTGATATCACGCCGATTCTTAAGTGATATCGATCATTCATAATATATGCAATGCATTTACACTCATAGTCGTCGATGAAGTCCATTCGGAAAGTATCGACTGTCGACAGGTGTGCCTGTCCGATAAGCTTCCGTAGAGAGCGCTCCCGTTTAAGCTTCTTTAAGCACAGCTTAAAGGTCATTTTTTAAACTTTCCGCGAGATCTCGGAACACGGTCAGGTTCTTTCAAAATTCATGGATTAAGATATCTGATTAAACGGCCTCCGTCTCATTCGTTTAAATCACATTTATTTCGCGAATTGTCTTTTTTCATTATCTGCCTTTTATATTCAGCTTATTGATGAGCATGAAATTGAATCGCAGATAAATTGCCAGCCTGTAGTTAATGTTTTTTGAAGTGGCATCGCAAATCAAACGCGTTTCACGGCTATAAAATATCATTTTATACATCGAATTTGTCAAACGTGTTTGAGGTAATTCCGAATCGTCGATAAAAATTTTATTGTACAAGTTGAGTTCCTTTACAAGTTTATGTTAGTGATTATGAAGTCACTTTCGCGTTACAAACCAATTTCATCGCCAGTAAATGAATTTGAATGAATACTTGAATAGTCGTTATATACAATGATACTCTACGAGTCGGCAATACCTGATAAACACATTTTACTATCAAATAATGGATGCAAAAGCATGATTAGTATTCAAGAAGTTATGCAATGTTTTTGCCACTGTGTATAATCTCTTTAATTCACCTAACAGTGAAATTCGCACTACTTGCAGTTGGTTATCAGGCTTTGCAAAAACGTTCCGCTTTTTCACCCACAATTTTTCGTCGCGCTTATTTGCGAACCAGAATGTGAATGCGTTTATTAAATGGCGCCACAATTTGCGTACGCGCAAATCATGCGCAGATTCTGTCGTCAACTTTGCAGAAACTATCCTCGCAAGAAAACAAGCGAAAAACGTTTTCAAGCAAGAAATCCAAAGACAAAGAGCAATTTTCCGAAAGTTGCTCGCAATAATGCACGAGACTGCGGGACTTGCCTCAACTCGTTTCATTACATTCTATCAGCGTGACAACCAAAATATTTCCGCCGAGTTAGCCAAACATGCCCATCCCGTCGCAAAAACGCGTACCTTTCAGCGCAAGAATCGTGCGGCAAATCGCGTCATTCGCACAGCGTCGTAAAATAACAATTGCCGTGTCGCGCGGCGCAATTGTAAGTCGGCGCGCTCCGCAGACGCGTCGGAAAGTAAATTCCCCGAGAATCTTGGAGCGCAAATTTTTGTTGACACGGCGACCCGGCGCAATGATATACGCTGTTGAGTAGGGGCAACAGCTGCGACGCAATTCAAAAGCCTCGGCGGAATTGTGACAAAAAAAAAAATGAAGAAAGGCGCGCGGCGGGTCATGCTTGCGGTGCAAAAAGGGGTAACAAGAAGCCGTAATGAGCTTACAGAATTTGCGGAATCAAGCTTCAAAAGAAACGCTGGATCATGCGCAACTGGACATTAAAAGATTCGCGTGTGTATCCGTTGAATGTTTTACGCCAAGATACGCCACGGCAGGGTATGGCGCGGTATCTCGCTGCCACCTGAAGTCATTACAGCCGCAGTGAGATAACGCCCTGGAATATTATACTCGGTTGAAAATGAGTTTTCGTGCACGCTTGGCGCAAGCTCGTCCTTTCAGCCTCGCTTTCAAACAGCGCCGGGCCCGGCATCGCGTCATTCATGGAATATTTTTAATTCGCGCGAAACTGGCCGTCTGATTTTGCATCGCGGCCGCGCGCCTCGTTTGGAATTCCGAATCGAGGCGGCGGCGATTAAATGAATCCGAATTCGGGATAAAAATAGTAACAACGACGGCGAACTTGCAAACGGCTCCTCGATTTTTGTAAGCACTGCCGTTATTTTTCATTGCCGTGTTTATTAGGTATTTGAATGCGAAATGGATACCGTTATCCGGGCTTTGTCAAAGGAAATTATACAAATTGCCTTCGGACACGTGCGGCGTATTTTTACGCGCTTTCTCTGCGACTATTGAACCGTAATGCCCGATTTATTTAATTAACGTCAAATGCAATTTTGCGAGGTATGATGATATTCGTCGAATTGTTATCATAATAATTTCGTTAATGCAACGTACCCATGTAAAAATTTTGCATTGGGTTCATATTTGTAGCATATATGTCGCTTATGTGTCGCAAATGTGGGAACATATGTGTAGCATGTATGGCAACATTTTTGTCGCACATGTGTCATATATATGGCAACATTTATGTCGCCTATGTGTCACATATATGGCAATATGTATGTCGCATATAGGTCAAACATATGACAACATTTATGTTGCATATATGTCATATATATGGAAACATATGACGCATACCTGTGACATATATGGCTGCGTGTGTTTTTGCATTTCGTCTGTTTTTAAAAGTGGCGTATATGCAACACATATGTCTCCCATACAAAATTTGTGCTTGGGTAAGTACGTTTTTGAATAATTAATCGCTAACGCGAACCATTTAGTTAACGAACCATTAGGTGAGCAAGCTGAAAATTAATATTTGTGTTGCTGACAAAAAAGGTTGCAGGCAAACGTGTCAGAACAATTAAGTGTCGCAAGCGGAGAGGGAATAGACGTGTCGTTTGTTAGATTCGACGTATTCAATTAAAACTAAATAATTGATAAAACACTGGCAGTTAAAATTATTGGGGTGACAAACTCAATGAAACTACAGGCGTAATTGATAGGTTCATCGCAATACCTAAAATTCATCTACTAGGAACATATACATATACTTGAAGCGTTCCGAAATATTGTATGTGCAATATTGGTGAAGTGCTCGAGCATTCAGAACGTCGAATATGAATTCGAGTCATTGACAATAAAAACGGGTTACAGACGCGTTATGTAATTATTACTAGAAAACGAATGTGGTGTGCAACGACGTTTTCGTCATTTAGCTGAATCAACTATATTTTTGCAATCCGATTAAACCTACGCTGTGCTTCTCATTGATCATAAATTCCGAAATCCTTTTGCATTAGTTCCTTGCGCCGGTAATCGACAAAAGGTTGCTTCTCTGTAAAATATATTTAATCGGATTACCGTTCATTCCATAATATCGCAGAGGTTATTCCCGAATGCACACGTTGAGTCTTAATGATAGGTCTTTCCCTATCATTAACAACCAAATATCCCAATAACGCACCGATACATAACCGAAGTGAGCTCGAATACATTATGATTTATTTTGGGAACGGAATTATGTTTGCTATTTAGTAAACGTAATTCACTTGGCTACTTTTATTTTTAAATGAAAATTGCTGACAATGTCCATTTATGTACGGTAATATTTAAATTTACCTCCTAAGAGATTCATAAATATCAAATAAACACGTATTTTTCGAATACGTTCATCTATAAATGTGTTCCAATCGGTTCTTTAAAACATATTGAACATTATAAAGAATTAGAATTTTAAAAACGTTTAGAGAGATTCCGCATAAAAATAAGGTAAAGTTTTTCAACAAAGTTTTTTTCTCAATAGGCTCAATACAATTATTGTGGAATTGTTTAATTTTACAATTTTATATGTTTCCATCAATTCAATTTAAAGTTTAATTTAATGTAGATGCTTTCGTAGCACATAAATTGTAGAATGATCCTAAGAATATTAATTTCATTATGCAAAACGTCTTCCATTAACAAACATAATTTTCACACTTCATGAACTCCAGTGTTATTGCATGTACTGGGGTTATCGACTCCGAGCGGTATTTGACTATTTTGTCCCACAACATAATATCATAACCGGCGTGAGGATGATTTACAGAGTTGCGAAGGATGTGATAAATGCGTACAAGAAGGGGTCTTTCTGTAGAAACAACACAATGGCGCTTAGGCTTAAGTTCTCGAATTTCCTTTGGCTATGGTATGCCACGATACCATTGTAAGTATACCATTCAATCAAACAAAGTCCTTTGAGATTAAATCAGCAATTTAGGACGCCGATTGAATTGCCAATGGAATCGCGCACTTGATATTCGTTCCGCAATATTTACCTCTTTCAGGCTAATCAAAAGCCTGCTATTTAAATTTGCAAATTATTTTGTTACAGCTTGAATAACAAGTTGATTGTTTTTATTTCGCACGCGCTTCGACTTTTTATCCCGAAAAAATTTGCGTGTGCAACGGGTGATTGCACTAAAAATTATCGTTGCGGAGATAAAACCTCCGGAGCCGTTAGTGAACTGATAAAACAGTTCCTAAATTATACACTGCCATGATAAATTAAAAAATTATGTTCAAAGTATAGCAATGTAAATTATTATGATCAAGACAACTGTCTTGAACTGTTGAAGAAATTGTTTCCAGTAACAATAATTGTTGTTCATTTGTTGAATTATTCATAAACGCAAAACAATATGAAAATATCAAGTAAACTTAAACGTTACTATATTTATTTCAAGAGCTTAATTACCGCCATTCATTAAAACTTTACGCATCGAGTAAGCGTTTAAAAATGTGTATTTTGATCGATGATCGCGAAAATCCGAACTCATCGTGCACGAGCAATGACGTTATTCTATCAAAATTAATGCGGCGCAATCCTAAAATTACTTGCCGCGCAATTAATTTCTTTTTGTTCGACTGCGCAACGTAAGATGATATATGATTAAGCACGAATTTAACGCGGCGCGGTATCTCGCGCGATAACTCGCGAAACCGGCCAATTCATCATTTTAATTATGATAAGCCGACAAGTTTTCAAGACGGCGGATTAACGTTCCGGCGCGCGCAATTAACGAATAAATAAACATCCTACTTAGAGTGCATTGTATCGCGCGAGTCACTTTTCCCCGTTTAAGCGGGGAACTCGCGATCTGGGGATATTTCGTCGACGATTGCGCATGAAAAGAAATTTCATTAATCCCCGAGACAAAAAATGACGTATCGGGAACCCACAGTCCCTCAATATCGTCTTTGTATTTGACAGCGGATCGGGTTCAGCGATGCAAAGCGACGCGCCCATTGATGTTTATGGAGCTTCAGTGTATCATCGTCTATGCGGCGAAAAATTTTGTATTTATTCGACCGACTTTGTGTGCGGATGCAGATCCACTCGATTTTGTCCAATTTTACGTTGCCTGGATTTCAGCGTACCGTAAACCTTGAATTAATCAACTCTTCGATTCGGCAACTATAACGAATCGTTCAGCAAAGGACTTCGGACTGTCTCTCTCGCGCCTTCGCACTCGACGGCGAAATCGATTAAATGCGTTCATACGGACAGAGTACAACTCGAATTCAATAAATGACGTCGCACGCTTTTCTTCTCGTAGGTGAAAAACATTCTTAATCTAATTTTTTGCAAACGCAAAGTTGATTATCTCGTTCGCTGTACACGAGTTACTCTCAGAGGGTGAGAAAATTTGTGACATCCAAACAGGAATGGCAATGAAGTCTGGGTGAAATTATGAGAATAATTGGTAGCGCTGCAACGATGATTCGTAATGCTGAAGTAAATACTATTATTATTCTGTTATGGTTTGCACAGTCTGCATGAATTTACCATTCTTTCAACGTGGGAACGAAACAGAGAACTCCTTTACGACACTTTAGTGTAAGGTCTGTCTTTTGAACTCTTCCAATACGTTATTAATTGTGGAGTAATAAAATAGATGTAAGAAAATAGGTTTGTTGTATTCAGACGATTAAAGAAATAGAAATATTTGTTAATAATATACTCAATATATTTATTTTATTTTAGCGGTTATATACTATTAGTATTCTCATCGATATTTTCACTGACTTAATTTTATAGCTTTCCTCGCTACGGAGTATAAATGACAATCACTTGCACCGTCGGGAGTCATTCGGTGTAAGAAACACAATTTCTTACCGGATAAAGTTGTAAATTTACATTCGTAGGAAGAATGTCGAATGTTTGTAGTACTGAGAATTTGAATATTACGATAATAATATATATGAATGTATAAACGATATTTGGGGTTCGCGATATTAGTATGTGAATCTTTTGAAGTAGCCTGTTTGACCCCAAAGATACTTGAAAGCTAAATAAATATCTTACTTATCGTTATCTTCATTTTGGTCAGTTTTTCTCTAGATATACACGTTGAGGGGTTCGTCAGTGTATACGTTATACCGTCGCAAATTTATCTTTTCTTATTAATGCACTAATTTTTATTTACTAAATAGACCTCGTAAAATCTTGTCTTCTACAAACGAAGGTGTTGATTACATTAAACTGCGATAATTTCAATTTTTAATTCGTAATATTCTTGAAATGTTTAATATGATTGAATCGCTTTTTGTTCAAATATAAATAAACAATTTTTGTAGACATTTTTTTATTTTTCCTATATTGCAATGTTGATCTATATCGGTAATAATAAAAACTTATTTTGATCACCTGAATCAATAATGCTTTCCAAATAATTAAGCCTTCAGTATTAACTCCATTGAATTCTCCTAGTGAAGGCTCTGGCATTCATTCATCAATTTATAAATGAAACGTTGCATCTTTCATTGAATGTACTATTCAGTATATATTTTTCACCACTCGTGCATAGGACAATCAATTCCCTAACCTCAAAGCTAGGAGGGAAATGTCCAATTCCCTCCCAATTTTCGGAGTGGGAAATTGATTTTTCCGAGAACTTGTTGTGAAAAATATCGCAATAAGGCGAAAAAGGCGATTCCTGAGAGTGAGTGTTTTTAAATAATAACATAAAACTGGTATTCATTATTGGGTGTGCTCATTTCAACAAATTAGCAACATAACTCAAACATTTCTGACAGTGTATGACCAACAGTATTATATAGTTCTGGTAGACAACTGTCACCATTACTTAAACGAATGTGCACCAAGACCGGCACAATTGAATCGCTGATATCGTCCCAGATACTGAATTACAGTCAATTAAATTTCACTGTAAATAGTATACGGAAACTTCATTATGCTGCATGCATCAATATTCGTTATCACGAATGTCATTGGTATCAGAGAATTGGGATATAATAATGTTGTCCATATGCAGTCTTAAAAGTGATTTTTATCGCAACGTAATTATACATCCGAACGCTAAGACATATTATTAGCAAAAACGTTTATTATTGAGAATTGCGTAAAAAAGTGGAAACAAAATTACAAAAGCACTTAGCGTTTAATTTCAACAAATTATTTCTTTCGTTACATATTTGAATACCTATCACTGGTGTAAAAAAAGCCATTTACAATGTTGAATTGTATTTAAATGTATTTAAAAAATATCGTTCGGATACTTTTTAAATATTTATGGCATAACATTTTATATATTATGCCATAAATCTAAAAAATGTTCCTGATATTAGACATTAGATTGTTTTTCGCTTATTAGAATCAGATTTGTTGACATGAAAATACGAAGTCACGTTTCTCTTCTTTTTAAGAAAAGCGAAGATTCACATTAATTTATCGGTTTGCTGAAATAATGTGCCAAAATTCTGAAATAATTGCCAACAACTTTATGTTAGATATTTACTAAATCGTATATAAATCAATGTGAATAAATAATGACTAAGCAGTGGTATATAAATCAACAATTAACACTGGCTAGTAATCTCGTAAAGTTTTGCTTTAACGGATGATAACATTACTTAGGCTGGTACTTTGTATTGAAATGTTTGTATCCTTACACAGAACTGGTAATGCAATAATCTCGTGGAGCCGATTCCGCCAGAACAGTAATTCAGTATTGGTTAATGATTACGTCAGTTTTGATGTAATTCTGGTATCGAGTAGTTCCAATAACGTTTATATTATGTACTTATGTACTTTGTAAGTAATTTCGGTGCATCTTTAGTGGTATAGCAAACAGAAGCTTATTCAAACCCAAATTGCGTATTATATTTTCATAATCTGTTCGTTGTCGATATAAATAAGAACGCTTAGTTTTCCATTACAATTCATTCCTCGATTTTTGACAAAAATTAACATTACTAATAACTACAGTTATACAATTATAGATGAGTACGTAAATAATATTCATGGATTCCTTCAATGTCAAGTTCAAACTTAAGAAATCATTAATTATATAAGAAAGCAGCCACTTCCTTTGCAGTAAAGACAATATCTGATGAATAATTGAAATTCGATTATATGTGTGCAATCAATATATCCACATCGTTTAGCTTGCAATCTCGTTAGAATAATATTGGTGAAAAAATAATATTATGAGTTAAAAGACAGATAAATGATAATCCCCATAATTACTTCAACCTAACGTCAAGCTCAAGTGTTATCGAGCAAAAAACATCATAAATAGTCGTATACAAGCAAACAAATAACTGCGTTCAAATAAAGTGGACGCAAATTTGTACGCGACACGTCAACTTTATTCGGTGGTAAAAACGGCAATTGAAAATATGTGTTTCATTTAACGAGTAACCATTGATTTTCTTGTCATAAAGCGGCATTTGTTTTGGGTGTATCTGCGGCGCGTATATAGGTATTCACGCGCGAACGACGATTGGGAATTGGGCTTTGAGGATTGTTCGTAAATGTATAAAAGGAGAAGAGGGCGCAATGTCAGGGCTGAATAATGTGCCCCAAATCGTCTACATGCAAACACGAGGAGTATTTGAATGGCAGAAAGAGAGACGCCAAATACAACGATACCACCATAACAGCCTTCTCCAAAATAGATGTGGTACGATATTTCGCGTTTGCCGCCCGAGCTACGTATTAATTATCTCATTTATACTCCACATTCCATGATTGTGTATAATTTATAGCCAAGCTAGGTGATGTTACGTCTCTTTTCGTTTATGTAAATATTAATACAATCGGGTTATTTGTGGTAATGAACGGCACTTGAAGGGGAAAAAGATGTATGAAGGTTCATTTAATATTTACAGCCATTATACTAAATGTTTGGATGTACATTTTAATTAAAATATTATTCGCAAAATTAGACACTTGCGACAGATTGCTTTATACTGTTTACAGTGATTCATAAAAGTGGTCAATTTGGCAATTCGAGTTCCCAATTAGGTTCGAATTTATGTAGAACTTTCACATTTTATGACCGGGTATGTTTGACGAATAAATTGAAAATGAGCCAGTGGTCGGGTTTTTAAAACCTTTGAGCAGAACGCGACGGCAAAGCTGGGTAATTGAAACAGCTGTTTGAAAATTCGCGGAATAAATTAATGAAATTATTAGTTTGAAGAGCAGAGTGAATCTGATTTTCAGGTTTTGCAGGTCAAGGGCCGGACGAATTTGTCAAGCAATTTACTTGTGTCAAGATAATGCATTGGCGGTAAGGAATACGATAATGGATTTACCTGTCGATGTATACAATTCGATCGAATAACGTGGTCCCTCTTAGTATACATTGAATATAATATTAAAGGTGGAGTTTCATACTATGCACAAACAGCCGGCGATGCACATGAATTTGAGCGTTCAAGACCAGGAATTAATACGATCAATCAGCTTAATTGTCTGAGGAAATTGGAAAACGAATTTTTCAAACTAGCTGGGCCAACACTGGTATCTGTAATGAAATGCTTCTCATTGCACCGCTGCATCTTGCGAAACGTTATAACACGAAAATAAATAACTAAAGTATTGGAATACCGGTAAATTATTTTTCGAATTAATTTACCGTGTAACCCAATAATTCGGGGCGTAAAATCCGTCGAACATCGCGCGGTATCTTAAAATGCGAACTTTAATCGGCGTGGAAATTTGATTTGTATGTATCCCTGAACCGAAACATCTCAAAACTCTCAAAATCACTCAAGGCTATATTTCTGTTTTGCCCATGAACTTTTTAATTAACCAGACTTACGCTTTCCGTTGATAGCTTGAAGCTACTGGCGTGTACCAATACGCATCTGGTGTATTCGAAGCTGACGGTATTGGAAATCTGAGACGAAAGTAATTATATATCTGATCGTTGAGAGCGCTAACGAGTTCTGTCAGGTGTCGAACACTGTAACGTCAGATTTTCGCGAAATTCGTAAAACGATCTTTGATTGAGTTCTGTTATACGGATTATGAGGAATTACAACGCTGATCCACTTAGCGATTTTAACTAAGCAATTAGTCATTTCATTTCGACGATTGAAGATTTAGGTAATTTTCGTCGGGTCAGAAGTTCGGGCAGCACAGTTTCGAGACACAATTTTAGACTTTCTGCAATTATTTCCGTTGAAACAGTTTTCGCGTATAGCAATTACGTGAAAAATTAATTTTAACCAGGAGTCATTTTATTACAGGAGGCCGTGCGTTTTTGTACCAATGGCGTAACCAACTTTCGTCGTGTAATTCATCACGAGGAAAATTGTGAAGGTTATTTGATGTTGCGTTTAGCCATCCTTAAGACCGAGGGAAGCTTTGCCGCGATAGAGTATTTTTAATTATTCTGGTCCAATTTGTGCAGCTTTCGATATTGTGCGAATATTTTTTTAAGTAAGTTGCTTGAATTTTAATTGAGTAACATTATTTCTGATAATCGTAGATTTGGAGTTTTTTAATCCATACATATAAAAAAATGAGTTAAATATTCTTTAAATTTGTTACAAGATGTATTCTTATGGTAAAAGAAAGTTGTGGCAATATTAAGAATACATTTTTTTAATACATTGGGCATTCTGGTAATTTCAATTCTAAACAGTATGTTTAATTTGAGGGTTCTGTATTAAATCGCTGAAGATATTAATATATAAACTGCGAATATCCACTGTTAGGATAATCAATAAGTTTATTATTTGTTAAACGTTGTTGATCGAAAAATGGGGACTCGAACACGTAAACAAGTAAAGCGGATTTTGATGTAAGGCAAACATAAATTTCGTAACCCCTGCCATGACAAACATTGTCAGTCCGCAGAAGTTTGCGGAAGTTTGACTCAAACGAACGTGAAGTACGCAAATATTCGCTCTGTTTTTCTTTCCACAGTTCGAACGGATTTTCGTACGACCTTTCTTACTAATGGTATTCGTAATTCAGTTTTACAAGAAATAATTTCTGCTTTTCACAAATCATCGTTGAAAAGTTTCACTCCGTTTTCATTTATCCCGAATGTTCAAATTGTTTCACGAAAGACATTAAAAAGATTTATCTTGTGTTTTTAACTTTTTTTGCGGTAAAGAAATGATAAATTGATGATTACACTCAGGAAAAAATGACTGAAAACATTACAAAATCAGTTTCCGCCGAGTGAAGCATCGGTCACAGTGACATTGTTGGATGAAGGCCAAGCTATTTCATGAATACATTGCGAGTGTATTGCACTTGAGTATGGTCGAACAAAACGTGGAATGTTTATAATGTTTTAGGAGGTTGTGTTCATAATAGCGAATGTTGTACTGTTAAATACTGAAACGGATACACTTTGAGTGCATTGCTATTATAATTTTGGTCAAATACTGCAGAGTGCACATTTAATAGACAAATAAACTTTAACAAACCTTGTCTTTTAGTTGAGTCGTTTAGTATTTAAACATTAGTACTGCATTTAAAATAATACATCCAATAATACGTTCGAAGATTTACAAAGAAATGTCTAATGGGTCAAGAAGTCCCCATTGTGTACACCTTTGAATCGATCATTTAACGTTTATCAGAATCGTGAAACCATTAGGAGATTTTCTTCTTAAATTATCGAGAAGAGACATTTTTCGAAAATAATAGTAAAATCTTTTCCAAATTACGTAAGTAGACCATTCATCATTGAATCGAATGATGAACATTTCTTGCTCGACTCTAAAAATAATTGAAATTGACATTTTACTTACATTTCAACCTCATTTTTCTTAAAAACTGAATCTGCTGGGTCAATTTTATTCTTAGATTTTCATTTTTGTTTGGAATGTAATGCTCTAAAATGTTAAACAGTGCACTGAGAAAATTATTTCATTAAAAATGACTAGATGTACAGTTAATTTTACCATAGAATGTCATCTTGAATGTTTTTTCGTTTTAAGGAGGTACCTTACAGGGTTGCTTAAAATCGACAGTTTCGATAGTTTCTGCCATATTGTCACTGTAAAACTGTCGAAACTATCGCCAATCCTAGTAAATGAGAACTTACTGTACGAATATTTTGAACACTGGATTGATACAAATTCGTTAAATTCAATATTTAGTATTAAGGAATAATACTGTATTGTACCAATCCTGTATTCATCACATTATTTCAATAAATTCCCATTTAATGGGGTTCTATACCTGCCGTGGTATTAAGTTTACACTTTAACGGTGTTAATTTTTATACCGTATAAAGTTGTGAGACATAATATAAACGTACATTGGATCTAAAATTTACAGTGTAATAAGTTCTCTTATTAACTAGATTCATAACGTCATCTTTGATGTTTCATTTAAGTAATATTTGCAATTCTAAACAACTTAACTAATTTCCTACTTAGGTCAACTATAATTTATCAACCTCTTACCTCTGTATAACTCAATATTTGTTCAGTAACATATCTCATTTTATGAAAAATGTAATATATAAACTTGCGATTAATTTGAGTTACGTGTGTTTTGCATTAGCTTAATAATTTGGTAACATATTGCTATTATTAGATCCTGTATAATAGCTCATTTTATTGTTTATCAATGCCTGTTTGTCAAACATGGTACAACGTCTTACGTATTACCTAAGTTTACTCTGATACTATTAACATATATTCATTTATCTATGGATCAGTTAAGTATATTCCTGCTTGTATTGATATTCGCACACTGTTGAGTTAAGCGAAGTTAGTCCTAACGCAAATAACTAGCACAAACTTTCTTTATTGCAAATAGCTACAATTTGGCTAGTTAGATCACCTTGATCTTGAACGAGCAGTTTAGTTAACACGACCGGCACTAAATACTGCGCGAAATTTCAGCATTGATCCGATTGAATAAATTACGCCAATCTGAAGTTGATTATCGAAGGTATGTGTAATTGGATTATATATGCGATAATTGGTTGTTCAAAGTAATAGTAAATTTTTAATTAGCTCTCACCACACGTGATACTAATGCTGGGAGATAGTGATAACACGAATGACGTGGTACACGCCATCGACCTTCCGATGCGGAAACACATTTTCTAGCATAAATGAGATTATAATTAATACGCATATTTATCGGGCGCAATAATTATTCACGAGTTTTTCAAAACCCTTAGAAGTATTGGAATACGGTGTAAAGAGCAAGCGAAACAGTGCGGATGGTGGAGAATTTTACTCCGTCAGTTTGAGTCCAAACTTATCGATTGACTATCAAACGCATTAATTAAATATCGCTCATCAAAAGGGCACAATTCAGTTCAATATTTACAAAGTAGGACCATGTGATTCAGTATGCAGCATATATATTGTACTTGAATAGATAACCGCACTTAGGGTAATTACGGGCAGTAATGCTGTAGCATTACGTCACATGTTGTAAATTCTGCAGTAGCACTCTCGACATCTTAAACGAGCAAATGTACGGTCGTTAACGAGCTATTGGATGTACCGTTTGTCGTGCAGTCTCATAATGCGACAAAATTTCAGGCATCCTTATCCTGACTATTCATAAGTATTACCAACCGGGACCCCCTCACGCGTCAGTAATAACCTCAAACTTTTGCAACGCCTATGTACATACACACACACGTTTGCACCAACACGCAGATTGCAGTCGCCTTCTTATGAAAGAAACCGAAAATAATACGATTCCGTATGCCTTCGAGCGTAAACATTTTATCGAGCATTTCACTCCATTGACGAAACGTATTTCAGCAAAATTGAAAATTCCTAATTTCATACTTATTTACATATTCAATCATAAAAGGCCCGCGCGGCAAATAAAATAAATGCTTTCCCTGATTTGATGGCGGCTTTGCGATAAGCGGGCAACTATTTATCACGGACAATGCTCATTTAGCGTAAAAAAGTCGCAGTTGCTGGGGTCGCGAATTACGAGCGCGACGAAAATGAAAACGAAAAGCGACAAACTCGTTCAGAGTTCGGAAATTATTGTAACGGATCAATTACAACGCTCGATGTTTTCGATCGGGATTTCCGGAGTTCGGCTTTTTCCGCCCGCTTCGTAACTCGTCATTTTTTTCCGGCAATCCCCGCGATATCTTCGCCAGAGCCACTGCTTTTTTGGTTTCTTATCTCTACTTTTTTTAAGTGTTTGTATCTATTACCACACCGCTGGGTCGCAAACTTTCAATTTCCCGCGTTCTTTTGCTTCGTAAACTTTACGTTTGTCGTGCGAAAGCCTTCGGCTGCGTATTGTCTCGCTGGCGTTCTTAATCGGTTTGTATTAATTTCGTTAAGCTCAGCGATTTTCAAAGAACATATCGTTACTTTTCACTCACCATCCCGAGGAAGCAAGTTTCGGCGCGTTCATTTTCAAGTGGCACAATTGCAATTTAATTTTCGCGCAAATAACAATTAGAGTAATTTTTATTCGACGATCGTAAAAGATTAGTCCGACCGTTCTAGTAGTTTTCATGGCAGTGCTTAAGCAAATAATGATTCTGACAGCTGTTGCTGTAACATTTTTGCGAATTCGAGATACTCTGCTACGCGAAAAGAAAGCGAAATTGAAGTAACAACTTGTACGAATCTTCGTCGGAATAATTTCATAACAATTCAATTGCGCAGCGGTAAGAGCACGGAATGTAATCCCACAAAGTGGAAATAATGGATAAGACACGAGTACTAGACTGGTATAAAGCGTAAAAGATGTTCGCGGTATCGACGTATTTAGTTATACATTCATAGACCTGGAATGATAGTGGAAGACAACGGATCTTTGTAATTGTTACTGAAATGCTTATGTCTTATGCATGGAAGCTTATGCGATTACCGAGGATGAGAACAGGGGATACACTCAACCTTCGTCATTGCGTTCAATTTAGTTAATTTGGAAAAGAAAAGCGTAAAAGAGGAACTCACTTTTTATACAACGGGCACCACTTTACAGCGAAAGGTATTTCTCGCCTCATTCTTTATTCATTACTCCTATCCGTGTTCATTGAATATTAATTAAACATCTTTGTAAATCATATTGGCTTGGAAAATATTTCCCCGTTCAATTCGCGGATTTAGTCTAAAAGAGCTTGGTGGTATAAGGTGTGAATGAGTTGGAGATAAATATCAGAATAAATGTACGCCAATCTTGAGTACCGATGTTATCGGTGTTTTTTTCAGTGCCATTCAACACTTTCACTTTTGAGAGGAATTGGATTTAGACTTTTGTTCGGTTCAAAGTTCAAATTCGGTTAATCGAATATAGACTTTCAATCGACGAAAGGTTATTTATTTGTCAAGAGCTATAATATTAATTACATCGTTGGAATATACTTTACACGACAATGGGAAGAAATGAAGAAAGATTCAATGTTTCACAGTACAGTTTTTATTAACTATTTACAACAATGAACATATGTGGAAAAATATTACATTATCTTAATAAAGTACGAAATAAAAATTAATTTAAAATCTAATAAAACGTAAATAGTTAATTACGAAATAACATACGTTTAATAAAAATAAAACATAGGTATTATTTTTATTGGTCTTTATAAAATCGGTTATTGTTATGAAAACGTAAATACATTCATTTATGTTTTTATATTCAACTCTTACTTTTTAATGAAATGCATTTTTTATTTACCAAACATTTCTGCAAATCTTTTTTTATTACATTGTGTACAAAATAAAACAAAGCGATTTACCTGTTTATTAATTCATAACAAATATGACATTCACGAAAAGAGGTGGTATTAGAATAATCGTATTTATGAATTTAACAACTTATTTTAAAATTTATATTAAATTTATTACAGTATACATTCATACAATAATTACACAATATATAAAAAAATCTATGTAAAGACAAAGAATCGTTCCCTCGCAAATTGAGTTGCGGAATAGATTGGGCACTACAGCAATAACATCACATTAACACAAATAATTTAACTATAACATTTAATCTCTCAAATCGAAATTGAATGTCCAATTATGGACCATATTCCATTTCTCATAGGAACGAGTGTAAGTTTTCCAAATGACTTAATGAAAAAGTGGTGTCGCTGATCCTTCGTCGCGGAACAAGCAAAGTTAAACGGAACTAGCGATTGTTCCATTTCTTTCCCGAACATTTTATTTATGCGAGAAGCGTATAATAAATTCCGATCGAAAGTTCAGCGAAAATTTATCGTGCGTCGAGCGAAATTGAAAGCCTCGCTAGGTACGCCAAGGCAGCTATTTTCCGCGGACTTTGCTAAAGGAGCATCTCCGAGGTTGCACTCAAAACAAGGAAGAGAGCGAAAATCGACCGCCGAATGCGCACGGTAGGATCCGCGAAAGTGCTTGCTGCGTGGATTTGATGTCGAACGGAACTTGGAAACTTTTTCATGCCAGGCACTTGCGCGTTTGCACGAAGTAGCGCTGTTCGAACGAACGGCGTTTGACCCATTCGACGCGACTAACTAGCTTTCCTGTCTGCATTTAGATAATTGAGCCGCCGAGACAAACAGGTCCGCAAAAAGGAACTGGCGTAGATTTGACAAAAGGATGCCTGTTAAAATGGTGTGCTATAATGCGCGCCAGTTACCAACAAAATATAATAACGCTTGCACTAATGTACGCGCCGTGACAAACTTGTAATGTACGTATCATAAACCGCTGCTGGCCGTAACAATACAGTGGGCAATGCCGCATGATAAGATTCAGATTAAAGTGCCGTTTTAACTTTTTAATAAGGTACTTCAAAATTGAATAAAAGGTACTGATTTTGCGTTGATAACAAGTTCGTCGAGTTCGTAGTATTTTGAACAAAAATTGTACGAGCGAAAGCATATTAAAAGTTTGCAACGTTTTTGTGTAAACCTGAAATATAAACTTTGGCTCTAATACGCCGCAAAAAGTTGGCCCGAGTTTGCACTTGGGCGATTTTCAGATTGGCGATTTCTAAGATTTAATGAAAATTAAGTAATTATGAAAATTCGCTTATTTCCGCGAGAAAAACTTAGTTTGGAAAAGTATGGCGGGAAGCTGCGTGAAACCGTCAGGTGAGTATAAGGCAAATATTGGGCAACAAGATGGCAATCATATGACAGGGATAATTGCCATCTTATTGTCCAACTCTTGTCTGATACTTGTTCCAAGTGCAAAATTTGTCAGTGTATTTTATTGATACAGTATTACGAGAAATCATCATTATTAATATTGTTCACATCGCATAGACTGTTACAGTGTTTACTGAGAACATGCTTGTAGTTCAGCAACTGACGTTAAACAAAAGAAAAAACTGTAATGACTATAAATTACAGTAAGAGCATATCCATAACAACATCGGCGAAAATTTCTTGTTCGAGCATATTACTAGGAAAATATTGTTCCTTAGTGCAGACACTAACTACGACGTGAATGTGATACATCAAACTAACAAGAAGCTGTGGTATCCGGCTGATGCACTTCGCGCATCACGCGAATCTCTCAACTTTCGCGTCGGAAGCCGCACATTCCTTCGCGCCGTTATTCACTTGACACTTAATTCAAAAATTATCAACTCAAAATGTGGTTAATTACGGACTTTTAATACGTGCACACAGTTTTTCTATTTCAATGCAAAAGTTTCCGCGATTTTCGCCGAGAAGACGTTAACGCGTTTGCGAACGATAAAGTTCATAATTGCTGCAATCGCGAAAGAAGAATAGGAGAGTTATTACAGTTGTCGGAGATTCGACGATGGGGAAGTTTGATTTTCATCCTATTGTATCGTTATTCCTACAAGCTTTTATCTTTAAAAACAATCGTCTTTAGCTGTTAAAGCTTTTTTTGATAATGAAATCTTTTATTTCGCGAGACTTTTTGAATATCTGGGGGTTTATTGAGGGAGTAAGTGGTCTTAATCAGGAGAGGGTGAGAGAGAGAGAAATTAAATGAATGAATCGTCTTCGTAAATTCCGTAAATTGTTCGGCCTGTCTTATATCTAAGCCATAATGTCGCTTTAAGTAACACATTCTCGTGTTCGCGTTCTTTGAGTAACCTGAATCGTCTGTTTAGGTAGGCTGCAGATATCCTAACAGACACACCTCTAAAACACGGAGATTCGACGTGGAATCTAGGTCGAATCTACATCCGAATGTTCTTCCACGTAGAATCCACATGGATTCCATGTTCGATGTTTATATGAGTATAGGCGTTCATTGTACGACGCATAGGTGTTCATACACGAATACACGAGAATAAAAAATAAATTATATTTTGTAGAATTAACGGGAAATCATTTATTGGACAACGACTTGTCTGCCTCTATAATTAAATGATACGAACATCGGGTTTAAAGGCCGACTGGTTCGGATACTTCAGAGCAAATCGTGCTTACGCTGAACGCGCATATGCGTCCGTTCACACATTTGCACAAATACTGATTTCGGTGGCGTATTTTGACTCATCGTCTACTAACCCGTATTCACTTGTTCTCGGTGAATGTCCACATGCCGACTCGTTTCGAGAATAACGTAGAGAAAGCAAATGAGTTCAATAAAAAAGAATGAAGCGCGAGAAAAAGAAAACAGATAATACAATACGCGTAAAAGAGGACCGGGTTAAAAAGCAAATAGGAGCGAAATGGAACAAAGAATGTAATCAAGTTCCAAATTGAAGGCGAATTTTAATTCACGGGAAACTGTACTCACAGAGCTATAGTGCGTTATAAAAATTTCTTTTGATTAAATTAGTAATTATTCATGTAATACTTTTTCAGATAAGTGTTATGTGTGGTGATTTTTGCGGTAAAAGAATTTCAGCTCAGGAATTGGTTGATACTTCACGAACAAGAGGTTGCAATTTGTGAGTTTATTATTATTGAATCTCTGGTTGGTTTATGTACTACTTTTGAATACAAAATGATACCTTTCCGAGGGTCGAGAGTCTTTCTTAAAGAATATCGCGGTGAAAAAGTAGAGTTTTACGTAAAAATCGCAGCGTGGTTTTGATTTTATTAACTATTTTGTCCGCGTAATGGAGGTCAAGTGTATCGTATAATTTTCAAGTAGGTATGAAATTGTGCCATACTTGTTGATTATGATGAACAATTTTCTTTCATCGTGCTACACAATTGATAGCTTCATTATAAAACAATGTATCTACAATTTATGTAATTGCTCTGCGGGAATGACTTTTCATTTTTCTCCAAAATGTCTATTTAACTTCACGGACAAACCTGGTGTAATAAAACAGAAGTCAACTAACGTCATGAGAAACGCGAGAACATTTGTTTATATCAAAACCGTGAATTTGCCTCTGACAAACAAATTACACGTGAGTCTGTTAAATGTGACTTAACGGACATATTTACTCTTAGTTCAGTAATATACATTATTAATAAAATTTTGAGCAAATACGGAATAACCTGACGCCGCCTGTCTCGACTTTTATTGTGTACAACTTTTGCATAAGTTAACATAATGGTATTTTATGTGGTATAATTTTACGAGTATCGTAAAATACATATCAAAACGGATCGTTCATATGTTATATTTTATCGTTCACTCCTAAGTGGATATTATTCTGCAGTGAGTAGGCGCACATACATAGTCGCAGCTAAAACTCACTCCGAGTATTAATATAATTGTGCCATATCCGAATGCTCTGTTCGACATAAGGCTGCGATTAATTGCTAATATATTTCTTCAACTTCAATACTACAATTATTTGTGCAAAGGTAGTTTGTAAAATAATATTCATTCGTACGTCTATGTGGTATATATAAGGCTTTTACTAAAATTATATAACTACAGTGAAACGAACAGCAACACACGTACAGTGTTTCCGAGAACGTAATACTTCATGCGTACAGATTCTCAGCAATTTCGTAGAGCAATGCGATTAGAGGGTTAAAAGCCAAGGAGGACGAATGTTGTGTTGGATTTTGTAACCTGCCGTGAATAGAGGCTCCATTATTTGAATTTCAATCGCAACGAAAGTTCTGTGATTATCACTTCGCAGAATGAAGTAACTGTGTTGAACTATTCTACGTGTGTGTATGTGTGTACAGAATGGGCACTGAAGATGCCCCATACCTCATGGGAATACGTCGAAGCATTTATAAGTGTCTAATAACTGAGCGATTAAATTGCACTGCACATGACACAAAAATATTTATGAAATAATCTGGGTGTAATCCACTTGCGCAGTAATGGCTTTACGTAGTTTACCATCGAGCACGTGATTGTTGATCAATTTTATAGTTATTACACACGTTATCTGCAAAAATAGGTTGTTTGCACGGTTATCGAACGATAACATAAACCAGAAGCTTTTAAAGCAACTTTTTCCATTGCAATTTTTAAAGTTTCCCATTAATATTCGCGTGAAAACAAGCGAACACGTACAACAACGTGGACGACGAAATTTCGTCAAATCAGACGAAAACGGATGAGCGCCGCGAGAACGTATTAACGATCAAACTTTAATTTATTCGTCGAACGGTTTGGGAAAAGTCCAAATAGATTGCAATTAGAACAATGATAATTTTGCGAAACGATAACCATTAACCCAGTTCGCGGAGAGCAGTGTGAACATGTATAATAGAGACACGGCGAAATTCTCTCCACTTCTTTCGTTGAATCTCGGAAATCTCAAGCGTGATCGCTTACATTATTAAGAATCCGAGAACTTTATTGCCATGAGTGAAACGAAAATGTTTTCTCTCTCGTTACCGGCTTTCTTCCTTGTCTGACTCGGTTGGCTTTTGCTATTCATTTTCGAAAGTCGTAATATAAGACAAAAGCAAGTCAAGTAAATATGAATAGAGCAAGCTTCGCGGGATATTTCAGGTGGAAAAAAAAATTTGCGGCGAAATAACAAGTTTCACCGAGTGCTATGAACTTTAGATCACCTTATCAGTGGATTCACATTGTTTCAAGACATTAAATATTAGTATTTATTGCCATCTGACTCGAAGAAAATTGAAGATCATTGAATTTACTTCGAAGAAGTATATGAAATGAGTTGATTGTTAACGTAACATAAGTTAGCGAAATAACTAAACTAATTTAAAATTATACCTGGGATGTTAGTTGTCTTGATACCAACATTAAATCTAGTTGATATCGAGATTCTGCTATTGTTTTCGCAAAATGATATTAGTCAGATTTTATTATGAAAATATATTGTTCAACAATATTAAAAAAAGAGACAAATGTTATAGAGATCAAGATCTGAACCATTTCCAAAACGATTAATATAAAATCGTTTGCTATAACAGTTGCAGAGTGTATTTTTGCTTTCCATTGCGTAAACGTTATTGTCTCATTTTTACGTGGCATTTATCATTTTACGTTTTTTATTTATAGTATTCTCGATGTTATTTTCTATTTTATACCCTCTCCTCCGTATACGGCCTTGTGATTTATTGATCATATATTACCTTCTATCTTTTACATTTGACTTTTCCACTTATTATTATTGATAGTATTTAGTTATTATATATCATGTTGTGAAACTGTAAAATAAATTTTGCAAAATACAGATATAAAGAGCGAAACAAAAAACATTACTCGTAAACGAAATATATTGATAAACATTATATGTTTGTACCACAAAGTTTGGTGTAAAAGTATTATTGCGGAAACCGATATCATTTAAATGAATCAATTAATGAGAAATCGAAAAGTGGCGTTTTCGCTAACTATTTGAAATTTAATACAATGCGCCCAATACTGAAACAGTCAAGTGTAAGAGAATGGTCAACCGCATGCACACGTGGAAATATCATAACACCGATCGACTATTTGATGCAAAATTACTATCGATTCTGCAAGTTCCAATCGTGACAGTATAATAATAATTTAATATAACTATGTTTACTGTATTCCTGGTACAATACAATTTCAACACAAGTGTGAATAATGTTAACTAATGTGAATAATTAACTGTTAGTGGAACTAAAGTGGAATTAAAAAATCTACTACAATTTTCCTTTCAATTGCGTGTTCATTCAATCAAGTTTTCGCTCATCATACATTTCATTCATCCCACTGATTGTCGGATGAAAACATTTTTCTCAAAACTCCGTGCAGTTTCGAGGAAATTTCCAGCATTTCAATGTTGATACCAATATCGTAGTTGCTCAACAATTGCAGTATCATCAAGGAACAATATGACAACTTGGTTTTGAAGTTGGTATGTTTCAATGTCGACGAAGTCTGGCACTATTTCATTAGAAAGTTTCTTAGCTTGCGCGGAAAGATCGGAGCTTTGGTCAATAAACTTGTCGACTGGAAACAAGAAAATCAGTGGAATGGGAGAAGAAAGTTATGCAGAAAGCGTTATCAGAAATTAAGAAACGAAAAAGGAAAACTGAAGATTGGTAACAGAAATTGTTGCGCGCGAGTGGAAAGTGTGGAAAACTGCGGGAATTTTATTTCAGGCGAAGCTTTCGCGGGCATTTTCGAGCTAGTTTATGTTTATATGCATTATATATGCGGCCGAGGAGCACGTATAAACTTGGAGGAGCTAGACAGATTATGCCGAGTATTTCGCCCAACTCGCCGCAAACACCGCCAAAGTTGAACACGTCAAGTCTGCCAAGTTCGCGCGCAGCCGTGAATGAAAAGGCAGAAGAAGTGTGCGCGTTGGCGTGGCGCTTCTTTCGTCTTGGGTACGAAGAGGCGGCGTCATTAAAACGTAAAAAGCGCTTAACGCACCGTTGAGACACGTGTAAAACACTTTACGTTGATTTTACTTGCCAAAACTTTTGCTCGCAGCAATTTACGAACCCGGATTGTCGAATTCCTAACCACCTTCTGCCAAAGGTTCTGGATCTGAAAAAGTGAAGGTCTGGTCTATTTGGAATTACAAATAGAAGTTAAGGTGTTTTCGAGTTCTTTAATTGGACTTGTTTTTTTCGTATTCTGCAGTATCATATCGCTGACTCAGCAGCTAATGTTGAGTAGTTAAATTGAAAAACTTTTATGGATCAGAAGTATCAAAGTTGAGTGCAATGAAATTTGCATCTGGATTAAGGAATGGTGAAACCAATATTTGTAAGACTATTTGAATTATTGTGGATTTAAATTCTGTCTATTTCAGGAAAGTAAGTGAATAGTAGTACGAAAGCTAAGCGATATAAATCGCTTTTCTTGCCCGATACAATCTGGAAAAGTGTTTGAATCAACTGGGTGAAACTGCTTGGGAACCTGAATTGGTCAAAATGATTGGATCATGATCGAGATCTATTTTGACATTACAAGTATCATACCAGACTCAAACTACAATTCAAACTCAATACAAACTCGGAAGTTTGGCAGACACGCTTTATCCAGACGTATTTTGTCTATGATAATTCTCACACCAATTCTCATACGAGAATGTAAATTACTTTGGAATTGCAGCAGAAACATTTCGCCGTCATTTGTAACGTGTATTATGTATTACTTTAATGCCACGGAAATGAAATTCATGCGAAATCGTACATGCATAATGTAAGGGATGAAATTTATAAATTGAACTTCTTCACTCCGCTGTAAAATGGTTTTCAGTTTATTTACTACAATGAATGGAAGAGATTGTTAGAAGTTAATTAACGCAATTTTTATAGAAAATGTACTTGGTAAGTTTCTGAAAACTTTTCCTTGCTGTGTTTCTGGCACTTCAATTAAAACATTACGTTTAAGGAAAAGATGATTTTCCAAAAGAGGTTATTTAAACCGTTTGAAATTCGTTTCACGGACGTAAAATGAAATTTCCTACAAAATTATCGGTTATCGTGTCATCCCTGCGACAACTTTTCGCTCGAATTATTCGATTGATTAAGTCGACTTCGTCAACTATTAGCCATATGATACTTAGTTCCTCCGTTGCGAATTTCAAGTTAATGATTCATACACATGAACTAAGTGTTCGAGGAAAATAACTTTTGCAAAGTTGAGACGTCGAAAAGTTGGCAATCAAAAGTAAGCTTAGAAGTTGAAACGAAGCAAATGAGATGTGTCGAGAGGATTTATAAAGTATTTTAAACACGCCCTTCGAAATCCGATGTAATAACAAAATTAGCCACGAGAAAATTATCTTCATAACGCAGTTCAACATTCGCGAGAAATTCATAGAGGATTATAGAAATATGTTATTCTGAATCGCAATTTTGAATACCAATAAAACTGACTTCTAATACCTTCTAAAATTTTTGAAATTATACAAGCTACTTAAGGTGATGGTGAAAAAGCAAATTTGTTCAGCCTTACTTGACGATAAAAGTTTTTTTTTTTCGTGAATTACGGAATTTATTTGTATGCCCTTTTGTCCAAAAATAATAAAATTTAACATTAAATAACAAAATTGATTATTTTTGACCGAAGAATGCTGAATACTTATTTGGGAAATTTTTTTCAGAAAATTATCGACAATTGGTCAAAATTGCGCGCAAGTTTACATAAATTTTCCGGAAACAATATCCAAAGAGTAATTTTTATTTTATATACAAAGAAATGTTTTTAGCGCTGTATCCACGTATGACAAAATACTTATCATACTACTTGACTCACAACTTATCTTTCTTAATAAGCGATGTTCACAATATATTTACAATGTTACACTTCACTTCACACTATCTCCGCAAAAGTAAGATATTTGAATAATCATTTATCTTATTTTTCGTTATTAATTTTTCATCGGAATTGCTTAAATACTTTCGATAGCTTTGCTCGGGTCTTAACGAGTTTCCTTTAAATGCCATAATCGCAATTTTATTCGTTCCCAAGAATTTCATAAGCTGCTACGTAAGAATCAGATTAAATATTATTTTGATCAAACCGCGGCAATAAAATGTAGAATGCTGGCACGTTCTGCGGGGAAATGAATGTTCCAATAGGTTCCTTTTACTCGGTGAAAATTTCGATCTACACCTGGTAATCTCTTTCCGCCCCTTTCTTTTTTGCCTCTTTTCCCTTTCCTTTTTTTACTACAAAGATTACATTCTATGGTTCTTCCGCAGAGGCCGTGACTGCAATTCTGATTTTCGTTGGACAGTGTACTAAGGATTTGATGGATTATCGTCTGCGTATTCCAAGTTCGTCCCTTCTAAGATGTTCAATTTAGCGAAGAAATCTTGCGATCGCTATAGAAATTTCGAAATGGCAAAAGGCGTCAAATCAATGAAATAAGATCGGAAAGAATAATGATCGTTTTCTTTAGAAAATCAAACGGGGACAAACACTGTGTGCGTTAAGTGACTCGTGAGCATTCGTTCCTTTATCTGCGATAAAGTTTTCTTTTTCCAATTGTTTTTCACACCTCTACAACCGGACTACATAAATAAGAAATACGAATGCATTTTAGATACACAGAAAACGATGCTTAACTGAATTGTGAACATTTATTGGAATTCTTTCATAAATGTAATTTCGCTTTAGGAACGTTTCTTTATAACTAGCTACATATGTGCAATCTAGAAAGTAAATAAGCATAATAATCTTATATATGTTTTCGCTATTTTTCGTGAAATAATTGAGTAGGCTCTTTGAAACCCGATTGTGACGATCGAATACAGCTTTTGAGGGGCAATTCAAAGTTCCGACGATTGCTAAAGTTGTTTAAAAGAACGCAAAAGTTTATAGTAGAGCCAGGTTGAACAAAAGGGAATATCGCTGAACTCTAACGAGTCCGAGCTGTTTATCTAAAATCCGAAAAATTTGGTGAACTATTAAAAGTGCTGTTAATGCCGTTGTTCAACGCAAAAACATTTTATTCAAGTTATTACTAACGCGTATTTAAATAAAAAACCGCGATTGGATTAAAATTATATTAACCTGTCACAAAAGGGGAATAAATTTCGGTCTTTGCTCTGAAATAATATCACCGCAATCCATTTCTGCTGCACTATAGAACATTTCAGTTCATTGCACGACAAAATAAATATTTTACAGTTTTTTCAATTTGTAATAGCAAGCGGTGGTCATCGTTCGATGAATTCAATTCTTGACGTAATTTCGCATAAAAAACATAAAATAATTAAATAAACTAAATAAGTAAACAATGACAGGTCTGCCTGTAGAGGTAACGAGTAAAAGATTGTACGTGTGTTGACGCTTGACTTTTTTCGCGGTCTATTTTTGTCCCATTTTTTTTATTGTCGCCCCGATATTTACAACGGAGTTGTTGGCTTTTTGTCTCGTTCCGCAACAATAAACTTGATCTCCGGGCTTCTTCGGGTGCACTTTACGGAAAATTCGTTGAATAACGTGCAACGTTTGCATTTCAATTAGACCGCAAAATCTTGTAGTTGCGGTGCTCGTTGACCGTGGTCTAACTGCAACTACATTCATCACGAGATTCCCTTAGCGTAGCTCCCTTGATCCATCCATCTTTGTCTATCCGTCTGTCCATTTATTTGACCATCCTTTATTTTTCGCTCCAGAGTAGGTGCACATCTCACAAACTGAGGTTCCTTCTCGTTTGTTCTAAAGTAGTTAGGTTAAAATACTGCGCATTTTTTAAAGTGACAAATAATTGCAGTATAAATATTGCCATTCAAATTGCAGCTCGGCATATAGAAAAACATATTAAAACTGTACTTTTGGGCAGTTAAATGTACATAACCCTTCAAATATCCCACGTTTACGATCTTCATAACTTAGTTCGTCATGACTTTGGCGATTTCAATTAGTTAATTCTCGAAAGAGCGAGGCATGCGTGACCACTATTTATGTAGAATTTGCAGAAAAATTAATTCCATTTTCACCTGCGCTTGTACTATAGACTATAATAAAAACCATATTTATGTAGGCACTGTAAAGCTTTTATTCAGTCGTTCATTTGAGACAAGTAATTTTTGTATTGAGTTAAAAATACACTGAATGTATTGTAAACGGTGAAGATTTCGCCTGGGCTTACAAAACCGGTTCGTTTTGTTAAATATTTAGTTTCGTAAAGTATTAATTAATTTTTTTTTAAATTGCCCGACGATTTACGTTAAAACGGTGCAGAGGTGTATTTTCAGCAGCATTGTCGTGCCTCTTCACAAGAAATAATTAGTACTTGCTTTTTAATTCAAATTTTTCGATTGTAAAAGTTGTACTTAGTGTAAATTCAGTTTTTCAAAAAGAGAACGAAGATAGAAGAAAAGTTTCTTAATAAAATGGTTGCGTGCATGTTATGTGAGGCATGAAATAAACGAAAGTTCACTGATGTAAGTGGATCCTGAACATAATTGAAATGCACATTAAGAGTAACAAAAAGTATTGCAGACAACGTTGGACTACAGGAAGTTGTGTGAAAACAAGTGTTTGAAACATTTTGTTATGGTTTCACCGAAATGCAAAGCTCAAAAAAATATTTTAACGTTTGTTAGTTTATTTGATCTTTTTAATGGATTATAGAATATAATAAAAACATACAGTCAATCACAGTCAAAACACAAAAGTGTTGTCTCTTAATTTATTTTAGCGTTAAATAATTTATTATCGACACTAAAAATAGCGTGAGACTTTTAAATACAATTTTAACATGAAATGCTATCATCGTCTCGTCAAATATGACCGTAAATGTATTAACTATCCACGAAACAGAGTAGTTCGCATCTATCAATCGGATCGATATCATTGCAAGACGTTTGTTGCACTCCTGATCCGGGGAGTTGATGCGACAATAAATAAGGACAACGTGGTGTGAATTCTAACAAGCAATGGGCACCTGCTTCGCTCTCTAAATTGAACCGGCGAAGGCTCCAATTTTTCGGAAATCCGAATCAAGAAAATGCATTTCACTTTTTCCGATGGCGTATGTAAGGTGCATGTAAAATGAACAAACATTTGACATTAGTGCAAAATTCATTCGATATTGCTATATTATGGTATCGTAAAAGGAATCAGTTTCACATCGACGAAGATAAATGGAGTCTAGAGCTTCCTTCTTTCAGTGTTACACAAAACTCCAATCCATTTTGAATAAATGATGATCGTAGTGGAATAATTCAAAGGGACGTTTGGGAACATGCACACAAAGAATACTTTGATAAAATGTCATTTATGTTTTATGAGTATTCTTTTTCACCTAATGTTTTGTATGGTGTAGCGTTTGGGTGTGATCCACTGTGTAGTCTAAATAAGGTTTACGTGAGTTCAAAAACAGCTTAAAAGTATCAGGGGTATAAGAAGCTTTAAAAAGGTTCACCGTAAAAGGTACATCGTTCAAGGGGTAATAAACTTTTACTTAATTATTTTTTTTATTAGACAATGAATAACAGAGGGCCTCCCAAATTTAAACGTCAAGTTATTTACAAACCGAGCGATGAATGTTACTTTAAAAGTTCGTTGTTTTATAATAGGGTTTTGAAAACTAGGTTATTAGTGGTAGAATACAATTTTATATAATTAGTAACCGCAAATACATTTGTATATTCTTTTGATGCGAGCAGTAAATACCATTTTTAAATAATTGGTAAGCGAGATAATAATTGGTTTTCAAATAATTGGTTAAGTCGTCGATACATCGTTAGAAGAGAAAGTATATAAATTTTTATTCAATAAAATTAAGCATTCGTCGGGAAATTGTACTTGGAAAATGAGAATGTGTAGGAGTATTGATCAGTTTCGGTAATAAGCTTTTGAACGTTACAATATAGTCTTAAACGCGGTGGTTATATTGTATTTCATAACCGAAACTTAAACATTATTCGGTTATGAAATAACTCTGAATTAAAACCCTAGTTCTAAATACTAAATATATTCCATTAAAAAAAGAAGAAATTACATTGAAAATGTGGAAACCAAGTGAAATGAATTTCATGAAAAATAATGTCTCATTTACAAGCCTTAATTGCAATTACATCGGAGTTCAATTACAACTCAAAATTTGCAGTTTCATTTCAAATCGTATCTTTATAACTTCATTTAACCGGCACATATATGTTGCAAACAACATAAAAACTACTTCGCATTTCATTATAAATGTATAATCAACTTGTAGGATACTCTGAGCATTTCCAGCATTTGAGATGAAACATATGAGTGGAATTGCATTAGCATGTATGTAAATTGCATAATTATATATGACTTTGTCACAAAATCTCTGATCGAGAAAAAATATGAATTCTTCTCTACATTTACAGTAATAACCATTATTTAATGGTTAAAATTGGATTTAATCTTATATAAATCAATGTTAGTTTCATCCCCATATAGTAATCGATTTATTTAATAAACATTAGATTATTCAAAAGTATAACAAAACTTACACTCGCTAATGTTTGAAAAAACTTTTTCTATAAGCGGAACGTGTAACAGTACATAAGATGATACCCCAAATTCAGTATGGTAGCAATGTTAATGAGCGCACAATGTTTCACTTAATTTTGTTGTGTATCATACACACAAACGTATGTCTCTGTTCTCATGCTGGTTTGCGGTAAGCCAGTTCACTTTGATTTCATTACCATAACAATACAGTTCATATTTATATCACCCAAGAGCTATGCTATATCAAATTTGACAACGTCGCGGAGAATGATTATTTTTCCTGCTTTTGTCAGGTGCCAATAAACGATACCACAATAATTTGTGTCTACTAAAAATGCATGATTTCATCGAGGCACCGGCGCTCGTCTGGGAAATTGTTTCGCGGCTCGCTTAACTTTCCGCTTGGCGAGAAACCTGGAGCTTCGCAAGATCCAATGCGAGACATTGGTACACGATGTACAACGTACGTCCTCTGTCTCAATGCAGTAAATTGCCAACTGCAAGAGCAATCTGTCATTCGCAACTGTAACGCTTCGAAGCGTTGAATATGCGCATTTGCTAACGTTATGAAACGCATGACGGAAGCGTCGCGACACCGACGACGCATCGGCAACTAATGAAATATTGCACCGCCGTATCGCTTAGAGCTTTGGTTAATAGGATTTACAAAAACGAGCGTCGTTTCCATCAGCGGGTCATCTTTAAATGCACGGTGCATGTTTGCGAATAGGTCCACGTAATATTAATTTCATCGCCCTGAACTAATGGTGTCCGGCTAATGAAATAATTTGAATCAAACGTGGAATAGTTCGCCGGGAATGTAGTGCAGTAAAATGCCATCGTTGCGAATGTAATCTAGATAGCATTAGAACTCACGGAATTTTCCCTAAAGAAACGAGAAAAATACGTTCGAAATGTAAACAGATGCGGCAATTACACTCTAAATGAAAAATAACGCGAGTTAAGTTAATAGGTGCGATACGTTTGTTTGTACACAGAAAGAAGCAGAAGAAACTGGATTGTTAAATTATCGATCGAAGTTGTCCAACACGAAATCATTAATGTAACATCAACCTGATTGGTACATTAGCTGAATACTTTATTGTAAGTGGGTGATTCGTTTAATGATCTGCAAATTGTGGAATGTTTAATCTGACAGTATTAGTGTAATGGTGCATTTTCAGTATGAGAAATAGATTTTTTATGTAGAATTCGCTTATAACCTGGTTTCATGAAATTGTGGTAAATCGAGACTGTTCGATGTGTATTTTTTATTATGGTAGATATAGTAGATAAAAAATACCGACATAAAAAATACTTAAGAATACGGAAAGTTGCTTAATCAACTTATTTTTGTGAACATTTTTTTGAAATTCACATATATTGATTTGAAAAAAAAAGAATGTTGGGTATATATAAGATCAGACGTATTGTATACTTATTGTAAACAGATTTTACATTAAACAAATATCATTATAAATACAACAGAAGCTAACACAGAAACTGAAAAATATCAGCCCCGTCCGACTCGGTAGAAATTCGATGGAAGACCGATTTCATGAAGTGTCAAAAATCCGCCAGATGGCGATATCATGGAGGAGTGCAGAACTTAAGCACGTTTCACCTCAAACGCAGTTTTGTTGTAACAACTAAATTTAAAATGTAATGCTTTTTCCAAGTTTTCAAGTTTAAGCAATGAATTGAAACCAAGAAAATATTTTACTTTCCTTCATATTCGAAACAGTTGTTTTATTTATGAACATTAATATTCATTAGAACATTAACGTTCATTAGAACATTAACATTAATATTCATAAAATACTCAGATACAAACAATATAAGAAATATTATTTGTTACGCAAAGTAAAGAAATTTAATGTTTTTTAATAGAATTGATTAATTTTAATCAGTTCTTCTATACTTAACAGCACTCCGCAATTACAGCGCCACCTAAAACTTTTTAGTCACTTTTTGAAAAGCATTTGAGTCCTAGTCGGATACGGTTGAAAAAAATATTAGGAAAATATTTCAACTTTTTGAGAAATGAGAACAATGTATTGTGATTAAGTTCAGTTTTAAAGGTTATATGAGAGCTACGGAAACGGGGGAGAAAGTGAGAAATGCTATCCAGAACGAAGCTTTAAATCGATCGAACATTTTTCGCAAGGTTCTCGCCTTTTCAAGTCGAAGAGAATCGACGAAAAATGCTGAATATAATGAATGATCATTGACATCAAAAACTGACAACGTTGCTGAAATATCTTCGTTTTAAACCCGCATCACGATAGGAATCTTATCCTACAAAGTGATCATTAATGATTTCAGAAGATTCAAAATAGCACTTAATCTTATTTCGTGTGTTTCAGTTTGCAAATATATCCCAATCTGAAACTTAATTTTGTTGTTGTAAACTTCTGCGGCATTTTACATACAACTTTAAGGTTATTGTGAATTAAATTTCATAAGTTAGAAGTTCATGACATAACTGGAATTCCTTCTTACGTTAAGGGGTAAAATACAAAGGGTTGGCTGGAATTTCGACATTGAAGTCTATTTAGTCAATATATTCAAAATTAAACATGCAAGATTACTGTCAAATATTGGTAACTCTCTGGGCGTGTACATGTTAAACTTGCGATCTGTCATGATAGCTCTGTGTACTTTAGATATGTAACACATCGTTCGATGCGAAAAGTCATTCGACCACCTGTAGAGACAAATCTAAGTCACTTGCATTGATGCGTAAATGTTAAAATGCCCATACACTTCCTAGGTGTGACCTTGTGCTTGTAACGATTGGAGCGTACATATGGAAATCCCGGAACTTGGTTGAACGCAAAAGATAAGGATACTGCTGAGATGCAAAATAACAAAAGGTTATGTGAGTCTCCCTGGAATATCATCTCAAGATATGTCCGTCGTTGGATTTATGTAGGTTAATGGATGTTATGGAGGATACTACTTTTTTTTCAACTCACTCAGTCGTCACATTACACTACGAAAACAAGTGTATTCATGGAAGACTTATTTTAAAAGAAAAATATGTATGTACCAGAATAAACTCCTACATGAAAAAAAAAATTATTTAAAAAATAAATATTATTAATAGCTGTAAAAATACTTATTTTTACATTTATATACATTGATTGAAATATATTTTCTGTATGTATTTTGATATAATAGTGGATCAAGAACAAAGGTAGTCTAGACAATTACAATTGAAACGGAATATCACTATTCTCCCGATTGGTGCAATAAGACTAATATGCCTCGCTGTATTGTGGCATAATCAGGAACTAAATTTTAATGTAAGACTTATATTCATGAATCTGTTTATTGGCGCCAGAAGCGAAATCTCATCGGTCTGTATGATCTTTGATTCTTTGTCAAAGACGATATCCGAATTATTGGCTGTTAATTGCTGGATGGTCAAGATAGGGAAGTTCCATAGCATAACGGTACCTCCTGCTCTCGACCACGGACTCAATATCCCCCGAAGCGTACGGCAGAATTGGATTCTCGTCAACACCGTAATGGTGTCGTAGATGATAGTACAGCACCCCTAATGCCTCGTTGTGTCTGTGGATGTACGCAAAGACCGTCAATTTCGAGCAAACGCTCAAAAGATAGATGAAGGTCTTTGGATGTTCTTTGCATTGCCAACGTCTTACCCAGCAATCGTATTATCTCACACACGCTGGGGCTCTAAGGCGTTCATAATCCTGTCTTAGTAGGCAAAGATTACCACTGAGATCTTCAATCTCAGATTCCAGTTTTTTAAATTAAAGTATAATTCAAGGTAATCCTCGACACAAAATAATCTAAATATTGCAGTTTCAATCGCAGTACGCTTATTTATTAATTAATATTCACCAAGGCAATAAAATCTTTAATCTTCATCCGAATATTCGGTGATGAATACAGAATTGTTCTGTACTATTATTATCATTCCATATTTTTTATTGTAACCAGTACATTTTATTGCAATGTGGTATACATTATTCATTTAATTTCACATTTATAAAATGTATGAGGTATACATTTTATGCAATTTTCTGCTATTAATACTTTAACACGTATTAGTAACAGAAAAATTTGGTTGAACAATTACAAAATTGTATGTGTTCGTTGTGCCAAAACAACGAATTTTATGCTTTTTGCATAGATTACGCAGATCGATGTACGTAAACTAATTTCAGAATAAAAATGTCGTAACGCCAACCTCGATTTAGATCATATAAAAGAGACTTCGAAGTAAGAAGCGGTAGAAAAGTGTGCTTATATTCATATCGCTTCGGGAAATGTATTGATGAGTAGGTACTATCTTTTCTTTGAGCGGTACCGGTGAGTTTATGATTCTGTGGCGGGAATGCTCGATTCAGCAGGTTAAATGGAGTACAAAATAAATGTTCACCATTACTGAAGCATTTAACATTTTACAATCTATTTACCGTGTCTTAAATTTACAATTTCAGATTTTTATAAATGTTAAGTAGGATGATCCATCCAAGAATAGTTTTTAAGAAGCTTTGGTTAACTTTTTAGCCATTGCAATATTGCCTTCTTTTACCGTGAAACATTTCTCGCTTGGAATTGGTTTTACGTTTTAGCATATTAATTGCATAATTTACTGGTGAAAAATTAATTGCAAGCAAGCAGAAAAAATCGCTTCTGGCTGCAAATGAGGTACCATCCTTTTACAGACGAGATTTTCCCAGCTCGATAAACATTGAGCTTCCAATGCCGATCGGTAATAATAAATGAAATTCCTACTCCCGTTGTGACGCAAAACATGGCTATTGAAAATGGACTCGATTAAAATTATCCCGGCGTTTGATGGTAGAACTTGCAAATAGTTTCAAGGACTAAACGATGTTTTATTTCTCAGTCATCAGGCACGAAATCGAGTCGCAATTGTTCGAAATGATTACAAAAATACATATCAAATATTTATCACAATGCAGCACCAAGCCGAACTTTCTGTTGAGTCAACAAAATCATGATTCTGATTGTAGCATTTTAAAATATCTGCTGTCGATGTTCAAATCATGTCAGACCTTATCGAGAGACGACGCCAAGTATTGATTCAGCTCATCCTTTATCCGTCGACTTTCACATTCCTCCCTCTTTTCCATCGGCAACAAATTGATTATTTTTAGACGACGTGCAATTGGAAGTTCTGCTACAAAACAGTCCAAAGTAAATATTACACAGGGAAAGTATTTTACTTTATTTTGCAGCCAGAGATAGAAAGCATAAGCGTCGCGACTTATTCCGCCTTCAGCATGCAGACTTCGTATCGACTATCCTTCTCGCTTTTTGTGAACTTTGTTTTCGTACCATTCATGAATATCTCGTGCATTCTTGAGAACGTTAGATGAGAACTTCTTATTCTTATTCCTTAACTTCGAGGCACGGTACGAATGTTACAAAGCGAGATTATTAACGATTCTTAACGAGATAAGATGGGAAATAACGCAGGACTAGCTTACAAGGGAAAGAATGAACCGAAAAAAGTATGCGAATCTATGAAAGATCGGGCAAGAAAGTTTAACGTATTTTTTATTATCCTTCAATGGCGGCTATACCCAGAAGCGGTGCCTTGAGGTTTGCCAAGCAGCGTCTTCCGAAAGTTCGGGACAAGCATAAACGCGCTGTTTACTGCACTTCCGGTATCCTCCCAGGAAGCTTAAACAGTGTTTATCGGAAATAGGAAGAACGTGGAAACTCCCAAGTAATGGCCAGAGGATCAGTTAGACGGTAGCGTTAGACATGAACACTTGATTGGTCATCATTCTCCTAAGCGAATTATTGCTGTTGAATTCCGTGTTTACCGGTGCGACCACTGTATTTGCGAGCGCGCATTGCACCGAAAGCGCTCACTGAGCGTATCGAAATATATAAAAAATAACGCGATTCCACACTTGGTCTTAAAGCTCCGAGCTTACTTAACCCGTATTATTGTAATCTATGAATGTGACTTCGGGGCCACAAGGCAGAGGATTTTTGAGAAATATTATTTCTAAGAGGAATTCAATGGATAGCATGTTTATTGACTGGCGTTGAATGTTATGTCGCGAGTTTAAGAGAGTTTCCACATGGAATCTAAATTGAACTTTCCTTCGCCTCGACAGCGTTTACCGGAATCATTGTAATCTCCCGCAATTCATCAGCGTTCAGCGGAGTTACTATTACCGAAGTACTCCGCAATCATTGAATCGGCGAATATCCGGTATTACGTTTCACTTCCATTTACGCCAGATTTGTTTATTTCTCGGATTTAATTAAAAATCATTTCGGGCGAAACTTGATTTTGTTCATATAATGATATATTGAAAAAATCTGGTTGTCTTTACAAATATACCAGTATGTTTGAAGCAGTATATTTGATACAAATCGACGATTAGTAAAAAAAACTGATTTTGTTCTTTGTCGATAGAAATGTAAAAACGTAGGTCAATGTTGCACCAATATTAGACAGAATGGTCTTAGATGGTAGACAGAAAATTGAAATCATTATTTGGCTATGCAAATTAAAAAAATCTCTGCTATTTCTTCACATCCCATACACTCCCGTTGAAAACGTCACATGAACGTGTAATAGAGGTTACAAACTTCTACAGTATGGCAATTTGACGTTTTATGAGGTTTTTGTTGTTACGGATTGTTATGTTTACAGTATGGTCACAGCACCATAAATGTATCCGGGATATGGATTAACATTATAGATGCATTAACACTTCAGAGTAGTTAAGTCAATTTCTACCATTTGCCCAGCACTGAAGAAGTATTAACGCAACCCTTTAGTACCAGCACTTCCTTGATACAACTAGTGAGGCCTTGATACAACTATTTTTTCTGTACGGGACTGAAATGAAATTAATCTATATGAATGCAAGCATCTAGTCGTAGCTCGACCATGTGAATAGATTCGACTTCTTAATGTCAGGAGTCAAACTTCAATTAGCCATAAATTGATCTAAGAAACAATGCGTTTTCAGATAATCCCGAGAGAAAGCAAATATCCAAACGACTGCTCCATTATACGCGCCTTCACTGCAATGGAGCAGAGGTCAATCCGCACGCCCTTTAATGTTCGCCAACGACGTTGACCTGTAAATCCCGTGGGACGGTCTTTCGCAATATTGAGTGTGGTTGACGCTGTCGCCACTTCGAACCTGGTTGACGATTCAATTATGTCACCCGGTATGCTAAAAGATGCAGATAGGATACAATGAGTTGCCAAATATCGGACCCTGTGGCCAAAATCGCATAATACGCGGTCTTCGTCGACCCGTAATCAATGCACATTATTCCATAATATTCGGGCTCAATATCTCCTGCAACTTTGTACGGTTCGTTTTGCGATGCACATATTTGCGAGACATGCATATCAATTTCGCGGATATGAGCATAGTTTTCCACATTTCGTCGAAGTACCTTAAACTTAACAGAATTTGAAACATTATTTGAACAATAATTGGGTATCGGATGAGGTTGTTTCTGAATCGGCTATAATACTCTATCGAGTCTTGTAAATCTAGCTCCTTCATAATATACTATTAGTCTAATTTACAATGTTTAATATTCGTCATACAAAAGATGTTATTAAAGAATGTTAAAATGTGGGGAGAACCTTAATTATGTTAAGGTAATTTTTTGAAAGGAAACATATTTTTCAGCGTCGTGGAATTAGGCAGCTTATTCCAACCGAGGAAGTAAATTAATTAAAGGGAGTTTCAAGACTGAGCTTCTATGTATTCAATAGGTACATTCCAATAAGAACGTAATGTGATAGAAAGCAATCAAGTTTATTAATTTACGTAACCATGTCTGGAAATAAGTCGTTCAAGCGTGTAGTTACAAATGTCTTACATTTGGAAATCTTACGTTTACAATATTAATGATTCTTGATTAGGTACAAAATGCAGTATTACATTATTTAATTATACTGATATTCATAAGTAAGTAACGAATCTTATAATCAAACCAGCATTGACGAAATCGACATCCACATTATGTTGCGATGTAAGCATTCAAAAGGTTATGATTGTTCCAAAACGACTCGTTTATAAAATGCGGAATTTAAGGATAAAATACTATGTTATTTTAAATGGACGCATTTTTCTTGTTATGTATGTTTTATGTTTACACGTTATTAAATATATTGATATGAGATTGTGAAACGAGTAGGCAATAACTGTAAAAACATGCTACACAATTTTCAGTGCAATAAGAAGGTTTCTTTCTCCATTTTTTCTTCATTATCGATTTGACAACGTAAATATATACGCTACAAAATATAAATGCTAAGTAAATCATTCATTTGCTGTGAGTGTGCCATTTACATCGTTACATTACGGTTGCTAAGCCGTTAAAGCATTGAAACCAGATAATAATAATCTTGCAATTTTACGATAAAAAGATCCCTGGTGGGCTGTAATGGGGAGCGTTATGTACTATGAATCATCAGTGGAATACTCAAAAAATAATTTAAGGGATCGCATTAAGATATTAAGGGTCTAGGAGGTGAAATATTTTCATAGAATTGCGAGTCTTGGAAAAAAACGCTTTATCCGTAACAAGCAAAAACATGACTTCCGCAGTTGTGTTATGACATGTTACGACAAAATAAATTTAACCTAAACCAGAATTTTAACACCGATTTTTATCAATTAAAATAAAAACATAGACATTTTGTTCAACAACATCGAATTTTATGTGAAACAATTTACAGGCACGTACCTAATTCGTTTTTGTTTTTCCCGCGAATAATATGAATCGTTGAAAGGTTGTTCCGATAGCCTGGAAATATTTCTTCAAGTGCATCGGTTTTGTTGGTCCCGGTTCAATAGAATTTGTATACAAACTTACGAAGTTGAATCGTAATATGGTAATTTTTGCCAAAAAATTCTCGTCTAGGTTCGTCGAATTTTAAACACATCTCGCGAATGCTATGCGATGTAGATTACCGATCACGTTATCGCAGAGGAAGAGCCGATTGAATCGAGACGAGTAAAAAGGACACACCCACCAGCGGGTTTCTTATATATAGTTCATCTCAAAGCGTTCTCATTCGAAAGCTGAAAAAAGAGAGAAAATCAGGAACATCAGGCTGCTGTTTAAATTGAACTTCGCGGTAAAAAATTTAATACTATTTTAGCTGAAGTGGCACAAATAAATTACGCTGTATTGCAACGCATTTAATGTGATGCCGATATTCTAATTTAATGACTGGATTTGAATTGCAAGTAATCGCTCCGGTTAATCAGTCTTGCGATATTCCGAAAAATTAGTTGCTTGTATATTGATGACGTAGAAAAACCGTCGCGCAATTAAAATCCCCCAGGCGCATTTGCTCATTAAACGCATTAGCAGCGGTATTATAATTATAATAAGGGCTATTAATATTAAATGCAGTTCCGCTGACGATGCCTCTTATCTCCTCAGACACGTTCATTCTGTTACCACTAATTCTTTGAGCGCACTTAAAACTACGCACGAGTTACGACAGCAACTTTTACTCTCCAAGTCTCTTATGTTGCGATACAAGTTATACACCAGAAAATTATCATATTCATGAATTTATTAATGAGTAATAATAACAAGCTTCATTATTCTCGTATGTCAAATTGTATTATCATTTTTTTATTATATACCTAGGGATGAGTTGAATTTAAATTAAATTCAAAAAATGTTTGCAACTATAACATTTAAAAAACGAAACAATCTACTTCGCAATGGATATTTGAATAATTTGGGTGCTACATTATAACCATGGATATAGTATATTTTAAATTATCAAAAAATCAATTGGAGAATATATTCATACATAATCATTTTAATCGAAGACGTTTTATACATAGTCAGGAATCGGATTCCATGTCGGTTATATTGAGAAAAGCGCAATTTATGACATAATTTTAACATAATCCAAACTAGATCGGTCACAAATTCCAATAGCAATGAGATATACATTGTAAATATTGTTGAAAAACTAGGTAACAGAAGAGAAAATGTTTTCAAAGAACTTGACTTCGAGAAAAATGATCAACGAGAACACGCAAATTAAATTTTATAATGAGAAATAATCTGACATTCGTTGACACAGATTATCTAGGTCACAGTACAACTCATGTAAATTGATCGATGGTTTTGGAGTATCAATTTATTTTCTGAGGCAGCCTCTATCCGTCTGTTTGCCTTATTTATTTAGCATCGCTGACATCCGTGTAAATGAATATTAATTGCCCTAATTTCCCGATAGAGATTGACGGAGCAATTGAAAAAAAGTTAGCTTGTTCCGATAATTTATTTTGTTGTCAAGCTCAAAGTGTAAGATTGTTGAAAAAATCACGTTAAAACCAAGTCACGTAAACCAGGACAGATGAACGTTCGAGGGCATCTGGGGATATGAAAAATGATCTCACCTGCGAGCTTAATAATTTCAACGAACTCATAATTACGTGCCGTTTGTAAACTGGCGTCTAATTAATCAAGCAAACTACGGAACTGCGATTTTCATTACGATTTTCACTCAATTTTCTTCAAGTTTTCTTCTTGCGACAAGCTCTTTATTGAAATTTCCGATGAGCGAAGACATTTCAGAAACCACGTAAAAATCGTATGGAACAAAAATGTTCAACATTTTCGCGTATTCCATTCGATTATATGGGTTAGATTATTTTGAAAACCTGCAGAGCGATGTATAAAAGTGTCGTTCAGCCGATAAAAACTAATTTGCATACCTATCGTTTCTTTGTTCCCAACACAAATTGTTGTGCAAGAAAATAAAGTTTAGATTCGGTCAGAACTAATTTGCGAGGTAAAGATGCACGTAAATGAGCGATTTTTCGACGTTAATTTCGATACGAAGAAAAAAAGTTTGCCTTGTTTAAATAATAATATCCCGTACTCATAATAGTCTGGCTCATTTAAACTATAACTACATTCGGGCACGATAGCGTTATAATAAAAGTCCTGTTGAAAGTCTCCCTTCATTGCCTTTTATCAGATATCAACCGCAGATTGGCCACGAAAGTCGGAAAAGTTAGGCGTAGGAAGCGTGTAAAAACACATGTACCGCGCGGAGGCGGCACGATATCCTGCGTGATTTATCATTTTCGGGAGAACTTGGGGTCCTTTTCATAAGCTCCACCTGCTAGACCGGACTATTTCGTAATATACGTGTCTTTTCGGAACACCTGACTGATATCTATATACTTATAATCCTCTCTAATATATATCGGGGTAATTTCGTGTCATCCCGCAACATAAAATTTTAGGGTTTTATTTAGCGAGTGTCTGGAAAGGTAATTAGAGCATTTCAAATTAATTATATAATATAAAATTAATCCACCGCAATGAATTGTATCCACAAAAAGTATTATACATTCAAGCAAAATTGAATTCAGTTTTGTATTTAATTAATTAATTAAATATAGTTACAATTTCGTGTGTCAATTCCGAGATGGATGATTAGTATTTTAAAGTGTGATTGAAAAAAGTACTTCATTTACATAAAACCCTGGACTGTAATTAAAATTACAACCACAAGTTTATGAGCCAAGTATCGAATGCATCGATACTTTTATCGCTTGGATGAAACCCTAGATCCTGATATTTTACCGCGTATAACAAACGAGGTATCGAGCATCTATAGCGACCAAATCTAAAGTAACGTATTCCTTGAAAGCCCTTTCCATAAAATAAAAAGAATAAAAATAATGAAAGTTTAAAAGAGGTTGGTTATGCTCCGTCATATAAGAGGGTGATGGCAGACGAGATGCTGACGCTGATACGTCCCTCGAGATTAATACACGTTTTGCGATTATATCATTGAGTACTCGCATTGATACTTCAATTGAAATTGAAAAATTTAGTTTTTGAAAATTGAAAAACATTTAGTTTTTAAGTATATAAACTTATTACATCGTTACATTGTTTTTCTTCCATGTTGAGAATGCATTTGCATTGTACAACGAATAGCTGTAATACATGTACAATGAGATTTTCCTGCTTCTTCTGCATCTTTTTTCCTAATATGTTTTGATTAATAAAATTAATGTATGATTTCCGCAAAGCTTTAAATCTATTTAACATGACCCATCATGTCTTTACATTTCGTCCAGTATTTTCTAATTTTCATTATTACGTTTCGTATTAGCTTTTTTGCACGAAGATTAGTATATGAACGAAGGCGATGGAATCTTCAGTTTCAACTGCCGAGTTAATAAACTCATCTAGAATATCACATATCGAGGATATATCTTCCTCCGTAAATAACTAATGAACTTGATGCATGATCTCAAAATATTCAAAAAGAGAACAAGTTTCACATTATTGTTTTTCACATGATTATTGAAATATAACCATTGGACGTAGGGTGGATGCACCAGTGAATGGTCACTACCCAGTGAATGGTCAGTGCATTAGAATGACAAAGATAGACAATACGTTTTAAATGGGTGGCTATTCACTGGTGCAAATCTTAGCTGACCATTCACTGGTGCTTTTATCCTAGATTGTTTAATTTATAAGAAATAGTAACATTCACAATAACTACTCCGATAGAACATCAATTTGACATATATATAATACAGGGTGTCCTATTTTAATCCGCCACTTGCAATACCTTTAAAATCGTGAATCGCAAAAAAATTGCGATTCACGATTCGTTCCAGACGAAAAGTTAATGGTTTGGAGGGACATCTGATGCAGTGATTCTTGAACCACCCGGACCCCCTACGGGGTGGGAATGGGGGGCAACTTAGAAATGTCTTAAATGGAATCCCCATTTTCTATTGCACATTCGGATAGACCGTTAAAAAGTATGTAAATTTTATTTCGAGACTTATTATCTTTGATAGATGACACTGCAAACAGCAAAATGTGCTTTAATGAAATTGCAATAGTACATTACACCACCAGGGAGGGAATTTCAGGTTTCTTAACGAGTGCACTTGCGGACCCCGATAGAACATTAATTTGAGATATACCTATTATATGTATAATATACGTATGTTATATGTATATATCTATTTCTTATATGAATGTCTATCTAATATATGAATAATAGACATCTTGTTCTATCGGGGGAGTGAGAAATACTTCATCATGCTCGTTCAAAATCTGATCGGGGATGATTTCGCCAATCGCGTTGGTTTCTGCAATTGGGCGTTGCGGAAACCGAAGATGTCCATTCCTTCTTCCGCTAGTTCCTGTTGTCCGACGAGTGCATATTCCAAAACACCGGTTTGGTCAACACGCATAATGCCCACTATAGGGGTGCAGAAAATCCCCACTGGGTTCGAAAAATAAATGCGCAGCAGCGATGGACTGTCCACGTGTGGTGTGGCCTTCTTGGATCGCACTTGATTGGACCATATTTCTTCAAGGGGACCCTAAATGGTGCGCGGTATTTGGAGTTCCTGCAGAAAGACCATCCTCTGCTTTTGGAAGACGTCGATTTGCGTACCCGGATAACGATGTGGTTCCAGCAGGACGGAGCTGGTGGAACCATTGGTTCACACTGGTCCACACTACGCTTGAGCTGTTTGCCGCTATTTGGATGAGCTGTATCCGAATCGTTGGATTTGACGCCGAGGACCAGTCGTTTGGTCGCCCCAATCCCCGGACTTGACGTCCCCAGATGTTTTTCTTTGGGGTAACCTAAAAGACATCGTGCTCGAGAATTTCGCCAAACGATTGAGACTGTGTCGAGAGAATCACGGACACAATTTCGAGCAATACATGTAAACACGCACACGCATACACACACACGAGAGGTAAATACGTCCGAGCAACCTCCTCATGGTACGTATTGGGTAACACTAATGCCGGCGGTTGTCTTCGAGATACTTTAATTTAATTGTGCCCCAAGCAGTTAAATAACCTTTTTCTTGATTGTCATTGTCCATCATAAGAAATTGAAAGACTGTATGACACTTTTTTCTCAGTTTATCAGTCTTCAATTTGAAAAGATGTAACTATTCAAGTTCTTTTCAGTTCTATGAGAGGAGGGGGGGCTATGGGGTAGGGTAAAAAAAGGGGAACAAACGTGGCATGTTTGTTACTAATTTTCTATCAATAATGATCATTACCAATGTAATGGCCTTTGCAATTTCATTAAAAAAACACATTTTGCTGTTTGCAGCGCCATCTATCAAAGATAAAAAACAGTCTCCAAATAAAATTTACATACTTTTTAACGGTCTATCCGAATGTGCAATAGAAAATAGGCGGTTCAATTTAAGACTTCTAAGCTGCCCCCCGTTCCCGCCCAGCAGGTGGTCCGGGGGGGGGGGGGCAAGAGTCAATGCATCAGAGTCCCTCTCGAAACCATTAACTTTTCATCTATAATAAATGGTAAGGGTAGAAATTTAAGTGGCAAAAATTCTGAATCTTATACTTATCTTTTTTTGAAAAATGTAAGTTTCAGAATTTAAGAAAAAGTCTTCCTCAAGGCAATGGTTTGTTTTAGTTCTGTGCTATTTATAACTCACTACAGCGTTAAGGCACGACGGATTCGGTGCTTGGACCGGAAATACAGTTTAGTTTTGAATTTGTACGTTTTGAAACTGAATGTGTCCGGTTGAATAGCGGGCAACGTGCGACGGTCGTGCCCCGCTTCGCTTAGTTGTGAGTGTCAGTGCGTCAGTCGGGGTTTCAGTGCGTCAGTCGGGGTTTCAGTGCGTCCTAGCGGTGTTTTGAAAGCGGTAAATAAATTGCTTGAGAGGAATCATTGCAATTTTATGGCGTTTTCCTAATATTTCCTAAAAAATATTTAAAAAATTTTGCTTTTATTTACTTGAGCGCATTGGGCTATAAAGTTGTGCGTGATTACGAAGGCTTACCACTAAGGTGGTAAGCCTTCGTAATGGTAAATGGTAAGATCTCGCAATTCAAGTGACAGCTCGATACAGCTCCAAGTTGTAAAAGTAAAATATTATTATCGAAGTATCAATTACGTTAATTTTGAGGTTAAAAATGTATGTCCCAATATAAGGACAATATAGGACATGAGTGCTAATCAGATGCGCACCGCGGACCATGAAGAGACGATCGGGAGTTGAAAACCGAAAAAACATTTCAATGTAGGCAGCACGTACTCCACAGTAGGCGGGACCCGACTAGACCCCACCGGTCTCGCGTGGAGTACACACTGGTGGGGTCCAGGTGCAAAGCCCTGGTGGGGTCTAGGGGCGAACCCCGGCGGGGGGTTTGGGGGGCGGAGTCTCCTAAGATAAGAATAAGTAGTTAACATTTTTTTTGTTTTTTTTTTACAATTCCGCCCCGCCAGGATGCGCGGCGCTGATCCTCTCAAAACTATTTAAGCGAGCGCTCACCGAAGACCAATGTCAGTCGCGTCTTGCCTTGTACTGAGTACAGGCTGCTTGATCCTAAAAGAGAATTTTTTGAGCTACTACTGTCGTATCGGTTCTTTTAGACTTAGAGTTTTCCTCGCAATGCTTGGTATTTCTCCATGGTCCGTGCCATCAATATATAGAGGGAAAGCAATTTTCCTCCCTAGGGAAAACTAAGGGAAGATGTTATTTCCTCCCGGGTGGTCGGAAATAGGTCACTTTCCTCCCGGTTTTCAGGGCGGAAAAGGACACTTCCCATCGCACGTGCTACAAAAAAGATATTTTTTTTATCTTTGAACTACAACATATTATAAAAGTGAGCTTTGAATAACAATCTTTGAGATACAACATATAAAACATAAGAATACACTTATTTTTAATCTAAATATCAATTTTTAATTATAAAAACGACGTCACGTCGAATTAGTCAAATAATCAGTCCTCATCCGCACTCACTCTCCAATCAGTCTCTGCAGATTCGGAGTCTCTTTGCCGAGAATCATTTCCGGAGCGGTCAGTCGGTCACCCGGGATTATATGCAGAGCTTCTTGGTCCTTCAGTTGGTGCTTGTTGTTCTATTTGCAAATTTCTTGCTTTATGGTTCCCGTAATGCGCATCTTGTCCCCAACTGCAATACCGTCGTCCTTTATATAGTTTTTTGGATCTCCGTTTTGTATCTGCCAGATGTTACTGCGGCGCAGCCGTAAGTGGCGAACGGTTTTTGACTGATAACCTGAAAGATGGTTTCCATTGCGCAGTGAGCTCGACAAATACATCAACGAAATTCTCCATCCCGGAAATTTCGATGTTTATAGGAGGATGATCCTCTTCCTCCTATAAAAAATGAAGTTTTTTAAAAATTAAAAAACTTCATTTTTTTATTTTACCCTACAGTGCACGTTGCATGAACGGATGATACATATGCTACAATTTCGACAGTATGATCTCCCTCTGCAATGTCTTCAGTGTAGGAATCAGAAGATAGCTTAAACTCCATTATTTCGTATAACAAAACACTTTCATGGACAAATTTCCCACTTGAGCCTTAAACTGACGGTGACCGACTAATTAATAATAAAGACATTGTAATAACAACATGCTATGACGGGGAAGAATTCATGACTTGTAATTGTTCCGTTCGATGCGGCGAAAACCCGACCGTGCGGTTGTTGCCCGGTGCGGGATGAGACCCCCTATTCCTTTGCTCCCCGTGAGGGAATGAGACGCGAGGTTAACCGCACTTCTCAGTCCTGTTACCCCCTAAACCTCCCTTCTCCCCGATAGAACAAGATGTATATTATACATATAATAGATATATGCCATATTGATTTCTATCTGGGCCTTTATTCCCGAAACACGAACCCATTTTAAAAGTAAAGTGTCTGTGAAATGTGCCTTTTGTCAATAAAACTGATTTTGTGAATAAATAAATAAATCCCGTATCGTCATTGCCGCCCTCTCGTCCGGTATATTTAACCTTCCCAGCGGTACCAACGAGTCACCGTTCTACGTCCCGCTCTTTTCCACTTTTTGGCCGTTTTGCGGTGAAAAATGGGCTGGCGCCCTAACATCCCGACGATACGTTTATTCCGATGCCAAGTGACGGGAACAACCGTATTAAAATTACATGCAATGTAATTTTACTCATCTTTTTTTACAGTGTAAGAGCCTGAGTTAAAAATATAATTTTCAAAATCAATTATTTCAAAATGAAATTGGGTAATAGTATGTTTTAAGCACATTAATTAATGTAGATATATTTATTCTATTAAAATTGTCGGTTTTTGTAACAGTTCATCGAACTTGATAAACGAACTACTTCAAAAGCAAGTTAAAATATAAATTTCTGTAATTCTAGTATTAGAAATAAAATAATTAGCCAAATACTTTATAATGAAAAATGCTTTCGAAAAAGTTGGCCGAGAATGTGTTAATGAATAATTAATTAGTGAAAGTAAATTTCACTTATTAATCGACACATTTTCCTAATGGAACTACTTTAAAAAAGTAAAAGATGAATGCAGTTTGAGCACACTTTGATGTATAATACATTCAAATAAAAATGATTATGTAAGAGTAAAGTACGGTCTAAATATATGCCCTATTTTTTTGCCGTAACGTATTTCCTGATACGAAATGCATATCCGTAATTGTTCTGCAACTCTTATAAAACATCGCAGAACCTGAAAGGGGTGTTGAACTTTATTGCATAGCTAGACTATGAAATTGCGATCATCGGGAAGAATTTTCGATTACAGCACGTATTATACTCTAGATCATTCCTCCTACCGTATGGATATTGGAATTTCGTTGGATGGTGAAAGAATAAAGCTGAAAAAAGACTGAAGCAATAGCCATTATACACAGCCGTGCGAATCGTGCTGAGTCGAACGGTTTGCATATTACCGGCAGACTTTAATTCTGTTGTTAACTATACACATTACATACGAATAAGGGACGAAAAACCCGACTTCAGCACCCGATTTGTTGAAACACTCAATTACTAAACGGGAAAACTTAATTAACTTATGTCCACCGTTTCACAGGTTAATTTTGATAATAGTTTTTCTGTCGCAGTCGATTTTCATGTATTTACAATTTTTCTCTATAATTCAGAATACGTGTATTTGATACATGTTAATACAAAATGTTTTACTATATATAATATATACATACGTGACATGTACGTGTTAATAATATGGCACATTTATCAGAAATGTATCACATATATGTCACGTACTTACATTGAACTACACGGCTAATGGTTAGCGGTTCGTCTGCAGTTGGCTTTCTTGAAGCATGTACGTATCAAATTCATCAGTAATTATGATTTTCTTGTAATACTTAAGTAATAACAGAAATTAGACTACGAGTTATGCATTTGTGATAACTGTTACAATGTTACAATTTGTTCGTATCGGAATGTTGAAATATATGCAATAACAAGATAAAATTCTTCAGTAAAACTTCGGTAAAATAAATTCGATTTTGAGTTTATTTATATTTATAGTCCACATATCACAAATACTTTAATCAATTATTTCAACTAAAACTGAATGTATAAATAAATATTCCGAGTTTTTTGTTTCAAGCCAGAAAAACATTTGTGTATATTTAGGAATACAAAGTAAAGCTTCAACTGAAAAACTAAGAAATATACGCCAACCATTTTTTCACTAATAACATGTTGTTACTTACTTCACCAGCTATTTCAAATATCTAATATTGTATTACGAGATATAAGAAAGGTTTACTTGTAACATTATGTTATTGGTTTTTATAAAAGTAATTATAAAAATAGCCGAAAAACTTATTTAGTTATTTAATTTGGAAGTATAACATCAACAAACTTGTATAAATGACTGATTCTTTTGGAACGTTAACAAAGTTTCTTAAATAACTTTACTGCTTTTAAAAAATAAAGGAATGGCTAGAGTAATTCAGATGTGCCTTCGTTATGTCGCAATTATTTAGTTCTTTCCTTCAATAATAAAAAAATGTCTGGACACTTCTGCGAAACTATTGGTCCAGTTCCAAGACACCATAAAACATATATATATGGCGTTCCTTAATTCTGAAAATGTCTATACCTTAATTAAAATTATTGAACATTTTGCAATTAAATTATCATTATAACTTTATCTATACTTTCGATACGAGATTGCAGAACTGCGTTCAAACAAACTTTTTCGTAACTAACTTTCTTGAATGAATTGCTGCAGATATAATTTTGTAAATAATTAATGCTACACAGAAATAATGGCACCTTGTAGAAACATTGTTTGTATACGGTGCATAAGAAAGACATTTTCGATGGCTTGTACTAAGTTTTGTCAACTCAGTTTTAATAGGAATAAGAACAAATTGTAAACTGCATTGTTGTACGTGAAATATTCGCGAAGAAGAAAAAGCTATAGGCGTGTAACGACGCGAATTTAATCAGGATGAATCGGGGCGAAATGTTACTGTACGTTCGAACAAAAAAATTGTTCGACTGAAAGGAGAAATAACTGTGGGAGTGAAAAAGTTGTTGGCACGGTAAACTTTCGAACATTTTTTGTATCACGATGATACGTTCCTGATTAACTTGCGGAAACTTTGTTGGTTTAAATTGTCACTTATATAGTCAGCGTGTACCGATATTCGTAAGCACTTGAAATGAATGCCAAAATTTAGATGAGCTTTATCATTCTGAAGCGGTGCTACATCATCCATTAAACACACTCAATGAAAGCAAAAAGGCAGTCTGCGTGCAGTGCCGATGCACTGCGTCACTTTACAATGAAATGCTTGGCAACGTTCGGTTGTAGGCTAAAGTATGCAACGTATCAGCAGTGATCACCATTTGTGACACTCAACAAAATGCTTCAACATTTTCAGAAAATCACTACTAGTTAGGGAACGGTCAATATTTCCCAACATCGCGACATCGCTGCTAAATATTTCAAATGCAAAGAAATTAGGGGAAACGATTTGTGAAAACACAATTCTTATTTTTCAAAAAATGATTTTCTATTATGAAATGTTTGTGAATTTGTTTCCTGAACGCCACTGTCTATATATTTAATGCAGTGTAAACATGCTTGGTTTGATATACAAAAATCTTTTTATAAACTATCGTTCTTTTCTTCACGATATAATTTATATACTTCTGTCTCATGGGACAGTTACTTATGAAAATATTATCGTAAATGCTTTATAAACAATTTGCGTCGCTACGTTGATATTATTGCAAAACTTGACATGCAATGTAATGAAATTTAGCTTAATGTTCTGATCGTTACCACTTCACTTAGAACACTTTAGTCGTTTAAATAAATTGAAATATATACAATACTTTCTTTACTTTTTTCTGGATCGTAATCATTAGCTATTCATTATTTTATTTCAAGCTGATTAAAATGCTTGCAACCAAATACTTACATTCAAACTATTATACTAAAAAATCTTTTTCTAAATATAAAGGACTCAATCTTATACATTCATACCTGTAAGAATGTTATGTAATGAATATCTTTCCTGAATAATATTGTAAAATTAATCACGTTCGTAATTGACTTTTCCTTATTTGCAAACACTGCCATACGTCATTTGTTAAAAATGTCCTTTGAAAGCTTTGAAAACATATGTCCGTAATTGCATTTCTTATCACAGTGCGCATCATCTCAACTTAGAATAATTAATTTAACAAAGACCCGACGCCCAATTGCGAGTCCGAAATAATAATTAAAATTATATTTCACCGGTCCACAATTGTTTATCTCATCGGATAATCAGCGTCTGCTTCTCTTCGATACGACGAAAAATTAAACGAAACGCTGTCTTAAATTTGCACTGACTTGGCGCACACATCGCTAGCCGCACTTAGCGCTCATTCTATCTGCATTTCCAATTAACTCTGAATACGGCGCTAAATTTCTAAACGAATTTCTAGACGTGAAACGTCATTTCGCAATCTATCTTTTCATCTCATCTTCGGTTTTGTTATCCGGTGACGTACACGCATTTTTGCAGCGAAGGCGAACCATACTGACGATTCGAAATTGTATTGAAATTAATTACTTCTCTCTCGCGAGTGCGGCAGTTAATTGAATAGTACGCCGCGCGGACGCGGAAATGTAAGAACGGATGCGACGTTTCAGGAGGCATGAAATTGGCGAACGCGCGCCGTGTCGAGCTTTTAATTTTCATATGGGGGTCCCGGGGTGAGAGATACACGCTGGGGCCGGCAAATTAACTGACCGGTGCAACTCGAAAACTGAAATCGGCGATGGCGCTGCAAAAAAAGCGCACACTCCCGGCTGAATGATTTATTGAAAAGGCTCTCTCTTTTTCGTTCTGCTTCCCTCTTCGTCGCGCCCGTCTTCTTTGCGGTTCTTTTTGCCCGCTCTCCCTTTTCGACCGCGCTGCCATGAAAACGCGATCTTTCTTCCATAACGAATTTACCGGAAACTGTTTCGGAAGAAGAACTACGCTGTGAATGCTCGTGGGTGTGGACTTGTATACGGCGACGCGTGCAAAAACGCGCACGTGCATTAATACAGAAAATCACGGGATAACAAAATTACAACGATAATCGCGTATTTGGGCGACAACCCAATTTTTATCGCATTATGAAAGAGCTTTTAATGAAAATCGGCGTTTCGTTGGTTAATAACGTGGGAATTTTTTATGGCCTCCAGAATTACGTTTTACTGGGTCGAAAGTAATTTGAAATTAAGATTAGAAGATCAGGGTAAGTGAATATTATTTATGTCTTGAGACTGAAGTGTTCGCAATATAATACATAAGTATATGTTTTGAAATAATTAAATATAAGATTAATAATATATTTTAAGATATCGAGTAACTTAGACGGCTGATAACGATAATTAAACAAGTTTTGCATTAGGTGATGCCTTGTACATTCTGTTATTATAAAATTTAATTTGGCCCTGCCAAACACATCGTAATGTTTACACGTTTACATCTTAATGTTTATAATATAGTGACAGTATTTCCAATATAACCTCATGATTAAGAAATAAATAATGAGTAAATTAAATTTCTTTTGTAACAATGCCTGCACCTCCATTAATTTACGCTACTACATAATTCATAGAATAAAACCTCCGATGAGTTTATTTATAAAAATATAGAGAAAGATTAATATTTTAAAATGTCCAATAATGAGACATAAAATTGTTCTTATTTGACTCTCTTATTTGGAATAAATTATTAAGAACAATAAAACGGATTCTCAATTAAATGTGAATCGCTAACCATTATATTACAGATATAATTAACAGTGAAATTGATTCAATGGACGCGAAATAAATAACTTTGTCAATTAATTGAAATGTGGTTGATCATTCGACGGGTTTGAGTCGAAGATATTTGTGTTTCATTTACCTTCACACAATGTAGTTCTCTAAATTAATATATAATTGTGTCACGTGCGCGTACTTGACTCCATCAACCACAGCATGGAGTATTTCATTCAAGATCCAACCGGTGGAAATTAACATCGCACTCTAATAACAAAATCGACACGGAATAATAATGAGACCAAGCAAGCGACAATAAAAAAGTCATTGTTCTGTGGTTGTAATCGCTGCGCGCCGCAGTCATAAAAACTGCACTACCCATCAGTTTTCAAAATTCGTAAAATCGGGATAAAAAATTGTAAATACGTGTGATGCTTAAATATATTAGCATATAAATGAGCATTATAAACATTTCATCAATATACGTCGAACTCCCGTGAATCATTAATTCGCCGATTTAAAATGCATGTATAATAATGAGTTGCGCGCAGTGTCGTTATTAAAACAGAAATGAAAAAAAAACTAATAAATTGGTTGTTCGCAATAATTAATTTTTGCGACGAATCGGCGGTTGACATGCCAACAAACAACTTAAGCGGATTCCAAATAAGTATCTTATTTCATATTAAACAAAAAACGGGCGCTTGACAAATTGAACACTGATTGGACACGAAATTCAGGAGGAAAAAAGTTTGGAAAACATTACTGTATTGAATCTTTTGTCTCTACGTATAATAACGTATTTGTGACGAGGCTTTTCATCGTAATTCCTGATTCGGACGCGAACAGCTATGACTGCTGTGACAAAAGTCTTTTGATAGCCTTTGAATCTTCAGTTAAAGTCCGATTCAATGTCGACTACGTTTTCATTAACTATCAAACTTACGCACCGCGAGCTTTATTACAAATCATGTACGCCCGACAATGCAGAGGAAGTCACAGCGAGTTATCTCGCGACCGGGTATTTAGTTGGAAACGTAACTGAACTCGGACAAAACAAAAGCCAGGGCACGACCCACTCGGACTACTTTCCATATTATTCTCTTACCGGTGCTAAAATGTAAAGGAGCGACTTTTCTTTGGCCGCCACAAAAGCCCCGGAACACAGTGTTTCCTTTTTTTCGCATACCATTACCCGGCATTCGATATTATTACATCAATTCGGAATTCACCGTGGTTACTGTGTCGCTGAAAAATGAAAATACAGCCTCCGCAATTCACACTTCTCTCCTCAGCCATGCCAACCCTTTCTTTTACTTGCATCTCATTTCTTTCGGTTGAAACGAAAACAGCGACTTGCAAAGAATAATTTTTTAAGATTTACGGAATTTTACGGTACTGCGGGTATACTCAGGTGGTTTTTTTAATTCGGAATAACTTTCAATCTAATATTTTTAAAGAGTATCCAAACAGAACCCGCGTAGAAAAAGCATTGCGATGTTTGCAGATAAACAAATTAAGACGAACGTTTTATAAATCTTTACGTTGATTCCGACGTCTGCGAAAAAAAGTAATTTAAATCGCTTTGACCTGATTGTCATTGTGTGCCCAGGGAACTAATTTCATTTGATCAATAAGTGCCCCATTTTGCGTTCCACTATCCCCGCACTGATTCCTGATGAAATGTTGTTAATGATGTTTTCGCAATAAACGTTGTATCAACTAAGCGTTTAGCAGTGTACTTCTCATTTATTCCGTTAATATCGTTTTTGAATATTTTTGTAAATCAAAAATTTATTTTTCGCTGGGATGACCGAGAAAAATGGTATAAATTTTAATACAGATGGCGAATGATTTGTGATTCACTAATTTCAAGATTCGAGAAAACTTGGCATATTATAGTTACCTTTTTAATCGAATTTAATAAATGATGATTATATTTTCAAAATAAGAACATAGCTATTCAAAGAAAAATTTAATAATTCTTTATATTAATGTGTGTGGTAACTCAAAGATTATTTCCTAGTTCATAAATTGACTTATGTTAATCTTAATTGGTAATTCAGTTAAGCTTTTACTGGTTAAGCTGGTATTACAATACATATCAAATTTCAAGTTTACCACAGAGTTGGCGAAGTAATAATTCGATACAGTCACGCACTAGACGCTGTTGTCGCTTTAGGTATAGCTGAAAAGTAATGGGTAACCTTAACATTGGCCGTACCGACTCACCCGATTAGCCCTACAATATTACAGTCGTTATATGAGATAAACACGCGATAGAAGTTTCCATTAAATGTTAAAATAGCATGATTTCTTAAAACGCAGATTTTTCGCGTCGTATTTTCTAACGATATTAAAGTATTAAAAAGACAAAAATATCAGCGTTTGAAAAAATTAATAAAGTAAATAATTCGAGATAACAATAACAGTAATTCGAGTAAAATAACAGAATACGTTTAAATGTGTACATTTTCACTAAAAGCATTTTAAAAGATAGCTTACAAGTTGGATTGTTACATTCTATTGTTTAAAATATCACACGATATTTTTGTTTAAAACTGCTGAAAAATAAAGTTAAGCAAGTAACAGTTTCAAAGCATGTTTCGATTTCGACACAAAGGCTTTAATTCTTCTAGAAAATAGTAAATCAATCCGCCCTGTTTGTCGAAAAAATGCAGACGCAAGTATTGTAATCCGTTGTGATGCGCGAAATAGACGTGGATGCAAAACAGAGATGCACGAATATCGCTTGGAGTTCGTGCAGGAGCTTCCGGACAAGGGGGATCACATAAATAACTGCAAGAGCATACTCGCATGGAACAAGGATGAACAGCAACTCTGATCCTGTAAATGTGCGATAACATTTGTCTCATTTTGCGCAAAGTAAGAACGTATAGTGCTTGTCGCTTTGTGGATCGCAGCTCAGTCTACCCTGGCAATTGCATCGACAGGCATTTCGCGCGAAAAGTGTCGCGGATGATGCCGCAACAATGCATTACTTCGTGGATCGAATTTCTTTTGAATAAAGCGTACATTTTGATAAAACGAAATGTAAAAAGGCACTTTACATTTACCTGATGGCATAATTTTTTTAAATTACATGTCATAGTAATCCTCCTATTTTGTTATTTGCATCCCACAGTATGCGATGATAAAATTCATTGTAATCAAACCAAAGTTAAGATCGTAAAGCCAAATCATTGTAATTTGTCAAAACCATAGTTTCATCCTTCAGTGTGTTGGTTTTGCTACGTTTTTTATGTTTTTCCGTTAGTTATACAACAACAGTGAATTTATTAGCTGCAAAAGTTCAATACAGTCGTTACTACGTACGTGCGCCCGTAAAACTTGCATCATAATTCACCGAACGCGCTATTAATTGAAAAGTTGAATAAATAGAACATCAAAACAATCATAATCAAGTGAAACTTCGCGATGTTATTGCATCTGCTGCATTAGTCCTAATAATGTTAGGCAATTTGGCACGCAGTAGTATCTCGGACGGAAATTCTCTAGCGACCGAACGTTGAGGGATTGTTTGTCCGAATACGTTGCGGTATCAATTGATTAATTCCTTCAAGACATTTTGTGTCACTCGACGTTTAATTTTAATGGAAATTCTGGGATAAACTGGGCGATTATCTGAGCCCTATTTACGTGAATTTCTATTTTTCTATCAAAACTTTGCTCTCCGCCGTCTATCTGATTCATCCAGTTCCCGGTCTATCTCTCCTCCGGTTTCCCTCTTTATTTCCTACGTCAAAGTCACAGTGCAGCTCGTTCGTCGTTCCTCTTTCTATTCTCTTTTTCAGTGCTGTGCTCTTTTGCTTCTTTCCGCAGCTCGTAACCAAGTACTTCCTGTGAGGAAACGTCAACGCTTTACCACTGAGGAAAGGCAATGGTAATCTTGATGTCGGAGCTGGCAATACAGAGGACGAAAACTCAGTCCCGTTTATATCGGTTACACAGCCATCAAGTAGACGCGACGTCATGATACGAATGGCGCGCAATATTTCGAAAATTTTGCGCATCTTTTAGTCGAGGAAATTGCTCCGTTTTTGGAGAAGCCGTACGCCGTACGTTATGAAACTTCGGACTCATGTGATAAAATATTATTGTACATCCGAGTATTAACACTAACTCATGGAAAAAAGTCATTTCAGTTTAACGAAAACAAGTCAACGAATTCTTGTATTAATAATTGCATGAATTTCCGAAGTGCATTCATAAATAATTCATGAGCATATGATTTATTTTTAAATGGAAAACAGGAATCGTTAATACATAGACAACAATTAATAATTATGTAATTGTGATTAACGATGCATAGGTATCTTCGTGAAATGTCAGTATCCTAAATTATACACTAAATATATTATTCAATGGAAATATCCTGAATGATTGGATTAATTAATATTTAAATGAATATTTTAACAGGTACTGAATAATTAATGAATTAACAAAACATAATTTAAATCTAAAACCAATAATTCACGTACCTTACACGTACTAAAACAAATGAATTTCGTGCAAATGAAAGGAAAATATGCGTTATTAAATGACTCATTAGGTTTTATCCTGACCAATTATCTTATTTTTCTCATTCCAAATGTGACCTATATTTCATGAACGATTATCTTGAGTGCATCTGTTCCGTGCCACAAAGTGCACTGTGCGATATTGACTCATGCAGGATCTAGTCTCTGCATTGCACTCGTACTAAAGGTATACCAAGTTACCTTATTCTTCTCAGCACCTTTTCCGAATGCAATTGTACGAGCCGAGCTACCTAAATACATATGCTACCAAAATTACCCATCAAATAAACGTCTGTACTTCCATTAAATTTTGTCGCTGTTGCCAAATGACCTTTGACCTTTGAAGCAGACTGATTATTCTGTAATAAATTGTTAGAGTGATTAAAATTCAACATTATCAATGCAAAGCTGTTTAAACTTGTAATAACAATTTAAATACTACAAAATGTTATGCAAAATAAGTTCTTGTTTACGCACATAGAACGATATATAAAACCTCTGCAACATTCCTGAACATAATTTAATTTGCACGTCTGTTTGTGCACAGCTGGAATATTCTTTCTAATACATTCTCTCTTGTTTTCTGCGAGCTTTAATCAAGTCAAACGATATTGCGCATATCGTATTAAGTGCTGTGAACACGATACACTTTTTATTAGATAAAGAAAATTAAAGGTAATAGGTCTTGTGCGAGAAACATCGAGAACTCGTTACGACATTTCGATTGCCTATATTCTTTCCATAGTGAGCGTGAAGATGTTCGTAACGATTTGTCGACGGAACTTGTACCAGAATGGGCTTCGAGAGCTTTGTTATGTACCAGAAATAGGATCCCAGCTGCCTCTTCTGACCTCTGTTACGCTGCCTCGTTTCGCACAGCAGCTTTTACACGAGCGATTCGCGCGTTTTTCTTAACAAAAGCATTGCAATCGTTGCTGCAAAAACGGGACTTCGAAGGAAAACGTGGCACTTGAAGTGTTCATCTTGTAATCACATAATTACATCCCGCTTCATTTTCCCGACATTTAATCTCAAAATAATTTATTTTTGCAAGCTGGCTTGAGTGAAATCAAACAAACTGTTAACAATAATAATTAAGTTCGTTTAGAGGTTTCTTAGCATTGAAATATATGTATAAAATAGAATTCCCAATTCGCTACTGGAAATTATGTTCGAACGATAATATTTCGTTTACACTGCTCAAGCAACAACAGCAGTAACGTGATACATGTCCGGCTTTCGTATTACAATCATGGCAGACTTAATGGCGAGGTTTTTGTTAGACTGAATGATTGAAAATGGCGAAATTATCGTACTCGTTACAGCATCTTCGTTAGTTTAGCAATTATCCATATACTTCGTCGATACGCGCTTGTTTGCGCTTTCCTTACGAAGTTCAAACTGTCTCGATAACGATTCAGTCTTGGAAACTCGAGAAACGCACAGTTAGTCTTCTCAATAAATTTCATAAGATCTTCTCCAGTACCAATTTAATTGGCAATGACGGAGTTTGCAAATTAGCGTAAGCTGCGGGTTTCCTTTGTATTGTGCAAACAAAATACGTACACAATGCATGATTTATATAACATAATTCTGCAATCGACATCTTACGTTATGCCTGGCAATCTGTCTTTTAATCATTTCGATCGAAATTGCTTAGCTATTGAGCCGCGTTTCGCTTTCTAGAAACGCTGGAAAGTGTATGACCAAATATCTTGTGGTATCGTATTAAAAAATACCGATTTTATAGTTCCAAAATGTTTTCAACGTACATCCGACAAAGACACTCTAAAACTCTCTGAAAAAGTATGAAATTCTCTGGTAATGATCATATCTCAGTTAAAGACTCGCTCAGAAGTTCTATTTAACTAATACAATAGTTTAACTAATACAATAGTTTGAATGAACTTGAAGTAGAGATTCTGAATCATTCTTGAAGGTATAACGACCTTAGCCGAGTGGTTATACTTCCAGTCTTCTGCGTCATAGATTGGGGGTTCAAATCCTAGTTGAACCCCCTGTTTTTTTTGACAGGAGTGTCATGTTTACCAGAGAATTTTATACATTTTCAGAGAACGTTAGACTTTTTCAGAGAGTTTTTTTCCAGATAATTACGAACTCTGAAATTCTCTGAAAAAGTCTAAAATGGTCCGAATAAATGTGAAAATATCCGAAAACGTTTGCCGTCCGAATACTGCGGCTCAGACGTTTTCAGACACATATCCGAATAAGTCTAAAAAAGTCTGAACAAGCTTAAAACTTTTTCAAAATTGGGACCATTCAGACTTTTTATTTCTACAATGGTTATATTAGAGAATTAATGTATGTAATAAATTTATTGATTTACAGAAAAATATGGAAGATTAAAACTGCGAAAAGAAATTATTACAGCATAAGTAAATTGCAATATACAGAGGCAAGAAAGATGCAACGGAACGCTTCGGACACGCAAAGTAGGGGAAAGTTATTAAAAGAGTTGTACAAAGTTGAAAACTGATTGAACATATAAAAACATTTACTCTACTCACTAAGTTAAAAAAATTAATTACCTAGAAATTATTTTAATCAAGTAATAGTAAATGATTTTAACAAATTAAAATTACAATTTCCCTCGTGCTTTGTTGTAAACATGCTGTTGTTTAACTACATCACGCGTGATTAGCATAGGAAGATACTTATAAGAGAAGAAAGAGGTTTGTTATCAAATAAATGTACTCTGCATTAATATGTATAAGTAAATTAAATGAATGCAAATTGTTATTTTCGTATTCAACAGCTTAGTTTTGCTTCATAAATTGCCGAATTAATTATAGTCGCATTCCCTTTTTAAAGACCGTCCTGATACGTTTGAGATCACGAAACCATACGTATTCAGCATAAGAACAGTCATTGTAATGCGACGCAAACTCGAAATAATAGCATTGGGACCCATTACGAACTTCTTAAATAAATAACACTCAGGACTAAAATTTAGTTTCCAGAATGTCCACTTGAAGCGATTATGTAAATAGCTTGAGTATTATGTAATCGTATTACTTAATAGGACAGTTAAACAAACGCATAGCTTGTTGCAGACGTGCTTACTTAAGCTAAAGAAGCTGCAATAAAAAAGCACACAGGAGTCAGGTAGTGAGCAAAACGAGAAAAAAAGGACAGCAAAACAGAGGAAAAAAAATTTATGAAGAAGATGCGACCGCGTATCGTGCACGAAATATCCCACTACTTTCATAAGTCGTTTAGATGCTCTTCGGATAGCTGCTCTTTACTGTATCTCGGGAAATACGATCTTGCCGTACGAAAAACATTCCTCCGAGTATTCCGAAAATGATAATTAGATCAATTGTCACGGCAACTAGTACAATTACAAACTGTGCATACAAACACGGGGATTAGTGTGGCCGATATCGTGCAGCACGTTCGGGTCCAGGGATTTTCATATTTCTTATTGAAAAAGTAACGAAACCGCTATTTTGGTCAGATATACGACCACTTGGCAATGAATTCCACAATTTCGAGAAAAATCCTTCCATTCGGCTTTCTGCGCTTCCCATTTCTTCCGACGATTTTCTCGCATTGTTAACATTGTTTTGAAGTGATTTTTTGGGCGTTTTAATTAAAGCCGGATTTTTATCGTTGTCGTCTAACATGTCCACGAATGGTAAGTTCAAATATCAATAACAACGACGTGACTAGCGCAAAAAGGCGTCGCTACATTGTCGTGTAACAATGTACTCGGCGGGGCAACAAAGCTAAGCCATTCCATATAATATCAAACTATGGCGTCATTGCAGTCGCTTTGCCAAGTGGACCGCAGGTGTACATCCGTTGGGCTAGATCGCCGGAAGGAAACATATCCTAATCACGTGCGACTCCTACAAAGTTGTGTTCCAGAGTGCGCTATATATTATTTCTTGGTGCGCGTGGAATAATACAAGATGTCTTATGACTGACATATGAAAGTGTGACTTTGCTTCACGCCAGATGCCGTGTTTGCGAATGCGTCTTTTTAATTAAATGCGACTTAATTTTGACGCGATAGCTGTGACGGTACGAATTATGTCGTTTGCTCTTTCACTGAATGTATTTAGTTTAGGGTTTAAAACTAAATACATTCATTCTTTCGGAGTAATAATGAGTAAAAATCCACCGTGGAGATATAATCAATTTAATGAGATTATTATATTCTTTTGTCTGCAATTCCAAATTATGAATTGTTATTTTATTAAAATATTCAGCTAGTACGTATGAAATAATGACAATACAATAGATTTGTGAACCACTCAATACCAATTTGAAATTCAATAATAATGAAAGCAATGCATTATTTTCGCTACCACTGTGTCATAACAACGTACTATTATCGGCGTAGACATTAATTTTCATTTGTAATGATTAAAATTTGATATTATTATAGCGTAATGTTATTATGGCATTACAATAATTTTCCGCATACTTGGAATTGAATTTCTACACTCTAAATTTCAATAAGGGAATATTCACTTATTCTAAGTGCATATTTATTTATTTAAATTAATGCACGTTTTTCAATTTTTAAAATACAAAAATAAATAAATTTTTAATTAGCTCAAACCAGCTGCGGTTTCATTATTTCTGCAGCAATTGTTATGTTAATTTTTATATTTAGAAATAGAACTATCTAAACTCCGTATCTCAACTTATTAGAAGATTATATCTTGAAGATATTTACTGTTATGTGTTACAATGTCGAGATGTAATTAAAATTTCTTGAAAGTTATATGAATTTTCTCGCATTACATGTATGACCGTAATGCGAGAAAATTCATTGGTCGTACATGTTATAAAAAAAATATAACACATAAAATGTAAGTTTTTTCCTAAGAAAGTTGCACTAATAAGTATATAATATAATAAAGATCCGATGTCGACGAAACCGACGAGTTATGTTGAATTTACAAGTTAAGGCAACGAAAGTTTAACAATGTGGAGTAGTTGTGATGTCGTGTGTACGTATCACAGACTAATAAAGACGCGCTCGCGATTTCGCGAAAACAGGGTGTACCATCATGCATAAATTAAACTCTCAACTAATCCGTCTTGGCTCTCGACCAACTTTTAGATTGAGTATGAACTCGTACAACTGTTTGGCCTCACAGTACGTTCTTTGCTCGAAAGTCAAGCGTGATTGCTGCAAAGGGTGTCGACTTGAGATAAGTCGATGTTTTATTTATAACATTTGTGAAGAACTTGACATCCCTTAGAAACAACACGTTCCGTATTTATAAGAAATCGTTCAATAATCGTTCCGACAGGTTTAAAGTCACTTACTCAATAGGTAAAAGTAACAGATGAGGTAACATGTAAATAACATACATATTATTCATATGTTATAATATAACTTATAACAAATATACGACAAACTAATAAGACATTTTTCCTAAAATTTACATGGCAGAATTATGTACGTGATGTTCCTTCTAAATAAACACTGTCTGACTTAATATTGACATTTTCAGGATGTACATAAAGTGTTACATTTCAGCATTTAATAACTGGAGAAGAACATGTTATTGTAAGAATAGAAATAAAAAATGTTAAATATAATTATTTATCGTGAACCACATTTATTGGTTAAGTGAAATAACAAACTAAACGCGGAATAAAATACATACACAAAATTGACATGATCATCAAGTTGAGTGCAAAATTCGTTTTAAAACGTTCAATGTTGAAATACAGCACGAAATCCATCGAAACCAATTCATCATTAATTTTATTAAAAATCAATCTACAGACATTTTAAACCGAATCGATTTGAAAATTGCTAGTAGTACGCTGAATGAAAGAATGTTAATGTCGAAAAAGTGTACGTCACTGTGACATGTAAACTTTTTAATTGCAATACGAACGTATGTGTTATTGATTACGATGATGCTCGGTTTTCATAGATAAGTCGCGTTATACACGTTTTATTCTGGAAAAACTGCGCTCCGATTTTATTATCACAATCATGATGACCTCGTGACTTGGCTTCAATAAAAAACACTATAATGAACGTACAGCCGCATTAATCCGATTCTTGCCTATTATTTTGCTCGATGTCGCAAATCGTAACAAATCCGATTCTGTTGCAACGGTAACCAATTTAACCATGGGTGTACAACGTTTGCTTTATGGTAACAATTGTTAGCTTTATTGTTTATTTTCATATAGTAACACGAAAAGAAGTCTCTAATAGTACACTATACCCGCATAATACCCAATATTAATTTTGACGAAATAAATTAAAGGCCTTGGGTGAAAGTGTTGTGCTATATAACATAATTACACGGAAAGTAATCCAAAAGTTTTTAGGTAGAAATCAGAGGGTTGGTAACTTGCGATTCTCTGGAAGAGAATTAAAGACATCCTCGATTTTACCCACATTAATTTTACCACATAAGAGATGAGATTTTACCACTTCAAACTACTTAAGAGGTACAGTGTAAATTTCTAGATATAACTCTTATTAACGCAGATATACTCGGACAAATTAGATGGATGTTCCCCCCAAAACAAACGAGAGAAATCAAAATTCGATGATATTTCAGTGTCAGTGTATATTTTGGGGATTTATACTTTTTTCGTGGTAAGTGATTAGTGAAATTCTAAATCAGCTAATTAGGTAACTGTCATTGGGTCTATAATTTTTGTCGGTTTTTACTGAATTTAGAAAAATAGATACATAGCCTGATAGCAAACAGTATTTTCAAACGTAAAGAAGATATCATGTAAAATAATTTTTGTGAACAAGTGTTGTTCAGGTTAAACTGTAAGATGACTTCGATCGGATATAAAATGCAAGATGTGCGATATAAATTGAATCTCGAGATTGCTCAAAGAACTTATTCGATTCGTGGAAATGAATCGCGATGTCTGAACTTCCTACGGATTTTTCATGAAATTTAAGAGCTTGCATCTGCATTTTTCGCGATCAGTTTACATGTGCTTCTAGGTTACTATTCATACTTTATGAGTGTTTCGTGTATTTGAGAATTTACGAAACTTAAGTTTTAAGGGAGCAGAGTTTTGTAATAGCGGAGTGCTGCATTTCAAAAATTATTCCAATTTCATTTTTATTTCCTAACTTATCTGATATAAATGATTTCGCTTTTCACTGAGTTCTAATTCCCTTATGAAATTCATCATTAATTTCCTTTACTGGTGTTTACTTTACTTGACCACACATTTGCTTCAGGTAATTTTGCATTCGTCACCTGGATTGTACTGCATGATAAATATTGAACTAAAACGAGACTTCATTAGTTGCTTTCGAAGAGACGAGGCAATAATTTGATAACAGCCACTCATTTTAATATTATTTTGGAAATTGATAAGACCTATCGTCCTAGAAAGAACGTGTGAACGTCATGAAAAAGTCAAACTTAACCGTTTTCATCGATTCGTTTCTTTATCGAAAGTCCTTCGAAGTGAATGAAGGAAAAAATGACGGTCTGCTCGACTGAACGAAGCTCCACGACAGTTTGTGAGTTGCGATAAGTTTGACCACAGCTTGATAAGGAAGAATCGAACGATACTTCGTCGAATATTGCACCTAGTAATTCAAATATAATTTTCGAATAAAAGTATATTGAATAGCGTATGCTTTAGTAAAAGTTCGTTTCGAAAGATTTCATCAATTACAGAAAAATTGATTCATAACTTCGAAATATAATCAGTCAAAAGTATATTGATTATACGAATTAGACATATTATTATGAAAATTTTTAAAGCTTGCACAGACCATAGCATATGTAATAAATCGTTTTGTTTTTATAATTCAGTACATAATCATATATAATTTCATAGTTATACCTTTTTTCAAAAGAGCCATTAATGTACGATGTTTAATTAATCATAACGATATACATAATTTTGATAACATAATGATGTTCTACTGGTGTACTAATACAATCGAACAGTCACAAGGTATCTATTGTTTCGAGTTTTGCGTTAATTTCTTTTAATTATTCACCCCAAAATTTAATTTACTTAATTGCAAATGAAATTGTAAAATAGCTCACGTAAATTTGTTAAGCATACTGTTTTGCATGATTGCGAATTAAATTATCAAATTATATACGTTTATTCAAGTAAATAAATGTTATTCTGCCATTACAGCAACATTTTTGTAATTAACAACAATGATACTATAAACATTTGATTATTTAAACATTTTGTACACAACGAAACATACGTTAAATTTAACCGGTATAAATAACAATAAAATTTTACTAAACTCGGTTACTGTCATTGAATGCAATCAACGTTCTTCGACTAGGTGCAGTTGTGTGAATGAAATATATTTGAAATTAGCCAAGCATATTTGACGTTCACAAACAACACATAGAAACGACACAACATTCGTTTCGTGTGCTATTCAAAAAGAAATGTATACCTAAAATTGATGGTTTTTTGTGATTGATTGTATAGTATAGAAAGCATTTTATTTTGCGGATAAACTTTCCCGAAAACATTGAAAAGCTCAACTCCAAACATGGTGAGTCTGACAACGCGACATCTGTTCGTTACAACTGTAAAAGAAGAATTCGCGCGATCGAAGAAAAATGTGTATGCAAACTATTGATATACGGCGTATAATTCTGAATAGGAGCCGATGCTGCAACAACCTTTTCGGCTTTTGTATCGAATCAAGACCTTTGTTTTTCACAATTTTTTATATATTCACTTTTCTTGCGTTTACGTCCAACATTCTTGAATGGTTTTACATTAATCTGACATTTTTCAATTTGCTTCAGCATCGTAATTTATTTGCAAATTCACCTGCATAAATTTTTACAGGTAAATCCTATTATAACGTGCTTCATATCCATTTTGTATTTATTTTCACATTCATTATAAATATTGTAGAATAAAATCATGATACTTAAATTTTTTTTTCGAATGAAGCCCTTTTTGATTTTGACCTTTGGTGACCAGAAAAATCGCCTTAAAAGCTTCAATTACTGAGCATAATTTGTTTGTGTAAGGTAGCATTGATTTCGCGTCACATTAGCCGCGCGAAAAAGTGATCTATTTATTTACTCGATCTGTCTCTTTGGCGACGTTAGTATAATGCGAATAAATCGAAAGAAAATTCAAATCCTACGTATTCGAAAGTTCCGGGCTAATAGCAATCGAAGTGCCATCACGTAGTCGCGAGAAAGTTTCAATTTCAGAGCAATTCCCTCGATTCGCTTCGGTGGACGTTTCCGTTGCATTGCTGAAAAGATTCGTCTATTTTCGGCATAAATTTCGCAAAGTAGAATTTTATTCAGCGACGCAATGCTTTTCGACGGACAAATCTGTAATTCTCACTAAACGTGATGTTCTGCTTAAAATGTCAATTTGGGATTGAAAGGTTAGCCGCAGCTGCTGCCGTTATTCGGCTTATTGATTTGCTTGATATGACCATAAAGCACATAGCCTATCAGCGGTTTTTTCCTGCAGTTTCATACTTGCTGCGACGCGTCGCCAATTACAACGAAAAATATATTTCCCCTTTGGTGTGCAACGTGCAATACAAAATGCATATACGATTTGGACGATCGTGAATTTTAATTACGCAGGTGTAATATTTGTATAATATACTTATTTATTGTACAAAATATTAATGTCATTACGAATAAACTAATACAGTAATAATAAATTAAGGTAGTAACGTCATGACGATACCGACTTCATGAAACTAATATTCAATGTCTATCTATAGTCTCAAAAAATGTCCTATAATTTTAGGTTCAGAATGATAATGTTAGGTCAACGATCATTTAAAAAAGTTAATGAGAAATTTTTTTTATAAAATTCGCAAAAAGTGCATTTTATATAAAAAATGACTGGATGAAGATTAAAATACACCTGATTGTATTTTGACATCTGCCAAACCTTGATATTATTTTGAAATTCCCCATTAGTGGATAATATTATATAAATGTTTAATATTTAAAATATTATACAAATATTTTAAAAATATTGATAAAATATATTATAAATATTAAATAATATTTAGAAATATTATAGATTTGATATCCGGTTAAAATAATATTTTTTAAATATTTTTTTGGATATTATAACATTATATAAATATTTTTTAAATATTTAAAAACAATTTAAAAACATGTTTACAATATATTGATAAAATTTTTTTAATGTTTAAAAAATATTTAAAAAATATTATAAAAATATCATTGTATCGGGACATCTAACATTTCTATATTATCTGTAAATTATTATTTAATATTAAAAAAATATTTTAGAAATATTTAATAAATATTTTTAAAAATAATGTATAATATCAAATAATATTTTTCACTGATAGGGTTGCTTCTTTTCATTATCATCCAACTACATTTTTATTCATTAACTTAATTTGATCATTTTTCTTAATCGTAACATAATCTGTTGTTGAACTCTGGCTTGGGAGTCTAGAGTTGGAGCCACCATTCCAACAAGTCACTTTTTCAGCTTTCGTCAATCTTTGCCCGTTCTATTCTTGTTCCCCGGTCTTCGCTTTTACACGTTACCCTTGTTTTCAAAGAAACTATCCTTGTTTTCGTTTCCTTTTGTCTTAATCTTCTTTAAGGTTTATCGTCAGTCTCATTTACAATTCTTTTATTCCACCAGTCACATTTACGATTACTCATGTTAGTAAAGCTTGTAAATATATTTTATGTATCTGGGAGCAATGTGGATAATTTGTTTAACAACTTTTTGCAATGTATTTATAGGTTTGATTCTTCACGTGTCCGAATATTTATAATTGTTGGCAGCATTATATAAATCTTTCATACATACATACGAACAAAGGGAACGGAAATAAAATCTGAAAGCAAAACACTCCATTTTCCCAAATAAATTGTCTACATAACAAACCATTCTTAAATTATTCCTGATGAGATTTGTCCGTACTCGACAAATGGCAACACACAACTATTCCAAGCGGATCGTGATAAAACAGATTTTATCACACACGCTTTTACATAATGTAATGCAAAGTTTGCTGAATTTAATTCAATTTATATTCCGGTATTAAAGGATGTGATAGAATAAAATTAGATCTGATTTCTGCTTCGTAAAATTGGTCCGAATAGTCTTATGAGAAAAGATTGGTTCGTTATAATTTGCATACATTTTGTAAAGCCGTTTCGTTCAAAAATGACCCAATTTTGTAAAATCACTTCATAATTAGTTCAACGCTCAAAACAAGTTGACAACGTAATTCTAGCTCTTCATTTTTATCGCTCGATAAAGTTGTCTCAACTGTTCACATTTAATTCGAATATATATTGTTGCCGTCAAGTGAACTAGGTCAGTTAAATTCTAGAATGAAAATGATCAGACTGGAAAAAAATTCTAATTAACCGACAGCACAAAATCTTCGGGGCTCTTGATCTGCCGAAGATGCGGCACTTTTCATGGACAATGAAAAATTAAGCGGATTCAAACTCTTAAAGGCACCGCGTTCCGTCTTGCAACGTAGATTAACGTTTAATTCACTTTTAGCGCCTTTTACCCGACTTGCTCCACGAGCAAGGTTGCAATCCACTTATCCATGAGAGAGATAAATACTCGGCTAAATCAGCGAATTTGAGGAAACTTTAGGTTCGTATCCAAGTTGACTATTGTTCAATGAAACAATCTGCCCGGGGCATAAGTTTATCAGACTGAATGACCTACGCTAGACGTCGGAACCCTGATTCGAACTGGATTTCATATTTGTGATCTTATTCATTTAATGCGATCTCCTACTAACGGGACAAAAAATTCACCGTTTTCATCTACTTTATTATTGAGTTTTCCCAGAGACAAAAAGGAGGAATCCGACAGTCGGTTGAACTCAGTCTACGTAACTTCGATTTGTGATTTTATACAGGTAAATAATGTTTGTCATTGTGTCACTTAACATGGCATTGGCGAAATCGATATTTCAATTGGTTATAAGATGACTTGATTGGAATAATATATGTATTTCAAACTGTTATTTATTTGTTGCAAATATATTTAACTTTACCCATAATGGAATAGCGAAAATACATTTAATGGAAACAAATAAATGTATTAATTACAATTTATAATGAGACAATTATGCATGAATTCAGTAATTATGAATCCACTTGAGGTAATGTAACAATTCATTGTACGGTAACACATGGTAGCCTTTAGAAGTTCGGCAACATTCCAGCGCATTTTTCGCCGGTCAAATGAATTATTACAGTGGCGAAAATGCGTTTCTACCATGACAGATCACTGTCCATCAGCCATAATGATATAAATTAGCGGAGAAAAATGATCGGTAAATCTGTTTGCTATGCTGTTTTTAATTCATTAAACCAAGTCAAATGGATATTTCCATGACAAAACTTGTTTAATTCAAAGAAAGCTCCTATTTGCGAAAATTATACCTTTGCGGAATATCGATTATATGCAAACGACTATAACTTAATACTCTTTTATGGAATCGCGCGGTTAGTCAAAGTAAGTAAATGCTATCGTATCTAATTATCGAGATGGAGCGAAATTAAGTAACGTAACATACCTTGATTCGATTACAGATAGTTTTGTGAGATTAACGAAAGTACGTCCAAAGGTTAACATTCTGCGCATAATGAAAACATTCCGGAAATAACGATCTGCAAAGACGGTTAGAAACGTTTACCTTATTTTAGTCATCGCGCAAAAAAGTGTCTTAATTTGAAGCAACTTCTGAGATCACATAGAAAATGTTGTTATGACCCGAGACGAAATTTTCAGCCTCTTTTCAGCCTCGAACTGGAGGCTGGAAAGAGGTCGAATCGAGATTAAAAGGAGG
>JABFPB010000024.1:0-79755 GCA_022817645.1 Ceratoteleas bidentatus
TATTGAGAATATATTTCACTTCGTTTAAGTGAAATATGCTTGATTGAAGTAGACATATGATAGTTTCAAGTAAAATACACTTTTTTGAAACTAAAATATACTTCCTTCAAGAATATCTCATCCAAGAATATAATATACTTGGAAACAGTCAGAATTTTTTTCAGGGTACATAAAATTGTAAATTTATCCATTTATCGAAATCGATCAAACCATTAATTTAAATTTCATATCGCGCAAGTTAAATATCAGTATTCTTATATCACCGTGCGAAATTGCGGTAAATAGTCCAGGTGATACAAGAATGATAGTGAGTGAAAAAGTAATTGAGGTTTAGAAATATAGAAGTACAGTGGAATGTCAACTACACGTATTATTGTGGTTATAGATAATAGATAGACAATGTTGGAAGGGACCAATAATGTTACTTTACCAATTCGGAGGGAAATTACGAAGTGTAGATAATCTGCTACGAGTCGAGATCAATATTACACAAAGTAGCAAAATTTGCACGTAGAGCAAATATTTCTCTGAATTTAATATTTCTTCTTCAAAATAAAATTGCCCTGAAAAAATGTATTTTAGTATATTTAGTATTTTTAGTATAGTTAGTGTATTTAGCATTTTTAGTATGTTTTGTATGTTTAGCATTTTTAGTATGTTTAGTATTTTTAGTAGTTTTAGTATTTTAAATACTTTAATTTTTTTTAGTATATTTAGTTTTTTTATTTAATTTCACTACCACCATAATTCTCTGGAAATTAAAATTCCATTCTCGATTTTGATTATAAAAACAAAAACATTCAAAAATGGAAAAAGTAGGGAGCAGTAAAAATTTACCTAATATGGATAAACGATTTAACTGGTATTGGAATACGTAAACTGTTTTCGTAAGATAAATAAACCAATTTACTTCGAGTTTTCTAATACTGAATACACAGTTTACCTGATTCACGCAAACGTTTCATGCATATAATTCCTCTAAGAATATAAATTCAATACAGATGTCTAATAAATCCTTACAAATGTGCTAAAAACGTTTGAAAGTGCAATAATACTTCGTCAAGTAAATAAATTTCACTGAAATTGTATTACACTTTTATCTTCCGCGGACTTTTTAAAGCTAACAAAGTAAACAAGTCTCCTGTTAATAATTCAAATTTATGACGATTCCACGTGCTCGAACCGAACATTCGATTATTTTACTGTATAATCTATTTTTTCCCAACAAAAAAACATTCTTGACAACTCCATTAATCAACAACTCTGATTCGCTACAAAAAATCGCTTAATTTTGTTTAAGCATATTCGCGCACTTGATTCGATTAAACTTGCCGGTCAATATTTGTTACATGACCCAGATATTATTTATAATTGAATTAATCAACCTCCACTTTTTACAACCCTTCAAATAAATCATTTGCAATCGAGTTATTCCATCGAATTTGCATTTAAATAACAAACTCGTTTAAACAAAACGCTAACATATTCGGCATATAAACGCTAACACACTCAGCATTCTTTGTTGAATCCGTCTGTAAATACTGTCCGTCGAAAAATATGAATATTTCACGACAAACGTTTGTAACGAATTGCAACCTTCCGCAAAAAATGATCCGATCGATCCCAAGCTGCGAAATACCAGATTTCATTCCAACCGAATTTTCGACATTGCAAACTATATCTATATACATAGTCTAGCAAAACAGTGCAGATAATGTAATATTGTAATACTGATATTTTCTATTCAGACAAATTCCTATCCTAACCTAAAACAATACATTCCCTTTCTGCTCAAATGTGCGAATTGCTATCCTTAAAGTACCAATTACAAAAAAAAATTCGATACCGAATGAAAAACGGGCCAAACACCACTTCCCTTGTGGCTTGTTTAAACATTTGCTTTTCATCGCCCAGAATCCGTCTTTGTTAATCGATATCCCGCCAATCGATAGCTAAAACACAATTCATTATTGAAAAACCGAAAAAAGTGCTTAACCAAACATTTGCCATCCGCCAAATCGTCGCTCGATAGACGGGAAAGGACGGAAAACAATAAATATACACTTTCCGCAATTACAAGCGTCTAATTTAACGAGCGAATAATTTTCCACCAACTTCGACTAATTCCTTAATTGAAGTTATTGCACATGCGACGTACCCGAATTTCTTCGCAAAGCTAAACACGATAATAATCGCCGTCGTTGTCTTTTCCAGAAGTTAACTTGGAAGTCGGGCCGATTTGCTTTACTTTTTTCACCAGGCTAAAAGAAACTCGACCAATTAACGACGAACATTTACCCCCCCCCCCCACTTTCCCCCATCCGCTGATCGTCGTTTCCCTCGTGTCCTTTTCCCCGACGAACAAAAACCAATGCAACCACATCGATTATAAATTATCCGCTGACTGATTTATCGATCGCGGCTAATTATTTATAACGTTTTTAGTTTTGCGCGTGCATTTTCGCCGACGACGAATTACGTTGTTATCAAGTGCAGGTGTCCCGAATCATTACCAACGGAGCGATTTTAACCACAAATTTGCGAAGCGAATAGTATTTGAGGTTAGGTTAAGGTTTTTTAATTTTGTACTGTACTGGGGCCTGACATGTGAGCGTGGTTTATCAAAATGGAACAAATTTTATAATTTTATTTTGTTAAAATTTGATATATAAACTAAATCGAACAATTGCAATCAACTTAGACTCCCTTAATTTAATTAAATTTGTTTGAATTGTAATGTAGTTACTTTGAAAAACGGAAAACATGGTGAAAAATATAGGGAAAGGAGATCCAGATGGCATCGAAGCATATCAGATTCCAATTAGAATGGTAAATTAAAAAATAATTTGCATTAGGAATGACATGCGAATGGCGGACATTTTCATATTTTTGTTTCCATCTATGTGTGTTGAAGAGAAATAGAGTTTTGGAACACTTGATGCATTCCATGTTACCTACCTTTGTTTGTAAACAAACTTTCTGCGAAACTAGTTAATTTTCATGCAGTTTTAAAATAAAACGTCATTGCAATTATGAAATAATAATTTGTTAACAAAAGTGTAGCAGGACTGTGCACTATAGTCCAACTTACAGAATCGTGAAATTCTCACTTGGAATATATTTTACATATGACACAGTTGGAAAAGTTTTTAGTTTACAAAATAATCGAAAAAACCTACGAATAATGTACTCATGTTATTCAACAATCCGATTTAAATTCATTTGAATCGTATCAGTTGATTTGTTTTTTTCTTTTAAATCTCCTAAGGTTAAACAAAAGAATATAACTTAAAAACAAAAGAATACAATTTAATTTCACTCCAACTCTGGCGTAAGAGTAATCATTGTCTCTTCCTAAATAAATCAAGCAAACAGCCGCTTTAGAACAACACGAGCGCCATCTTTAACGAAATAGTGTCAAAGATGGCGCTTTTTTGGTATTTTTGAGCCACTTTTGTTGTAATATATAAAATGGAGTAATTAGTATAATATTTAAAATTATGTAACTGCTTAATCTTGGCATCGACAACTAACGCTTATCTCGATAAAAGAGAAGTTGCTTAGCGAATAAAAATATTTTTACGTGGGAATAATGTAGCATCATTACATGTTAATGTTTTTAATATATGACAGTTTATTACAAAAATAAAATAAATATGTAAACATGTGGCTCTGACCTTTATGATGAAATAAGTGGTGGCAAAGATGGCAAGATGGGACGAAGCATCAACAGGAAAACTGATAGTTTAATGGCTATAGAACTCAAGTTTTCAGGCACAAAAAAAGCACAAACACCAACACTCGTACTCAGAAAGCACTCGTGCATAACCTATAAAAAGAAAATATACAAAAGAAAACAATAAAACTGTGTTGATAAAAACAATTAAAGGTCGATTAAAAATAAATTGACATTATTGAAACTGATCACATTAAAGAAATGTGCAGTGGAACTATTTTTTACATTAAAACGATCGAATTGAATGAGAAATCAAAACTACGTAATTGTGTAATAAATATATTTGCAATGTATACATTGTACATTGTACAGTCGCTTGTTCTGTAATTAGTATAATTATCCAACTTGCCATACTAAAGTAATTACGGATAATCGAAAGTAATATCGGTAAAATAATACTCTTGTTGAATAAATTTAATTATGCGCTGTTATTAATGATCAATAAAGCAATTACAACTAATTTACTTACAATAAATTTTTATTAAATTGTTTTCCACTCGAGTAAACTGTAACCGTCAAGCACGACACGAAACTTTCTTTCCATCCGAACGAACCGACCGAAATTTCTAAACTGAAAAATTTGGCGGTTATATAGACAAAATATATATACGCAAATATATAGATAAAAAGAAAAAGTGTCGTATCCCCCCAAAAATGACCGAAAAACTGATAAGAATATGGCCAACAATATAAAATGACGCTGACCCGAAGAAATATGAATAACTGACTGTGTGTTATTGTTAAAATAGTCGGCTATGGATGTAAACATCTAAAAAATAACAGATACTGAATTAAAGTTTTTTTTATTACTTTAAATAACACTTGAATACAACGACTTGAAGAAAGGATTACATGAATAAAAAAGTTTTTGAAGGAAACAATTTTTGAAGAAACAAAAGTTACAAAAAAAGAATACTATTTTCGATCAACCTCTACCTCTATAATTTTAAAGGTTATAAAATAAATGTAAACAATAGCGAAAAATTGAAATTTTATTTTTTAGATTGTCTTATTAAATAAATTTCAAAATGTCGATACATTAATTAGATAATATTGTAACCTCATGTCATCGATTAGGTGGAAAGTATCGCACATGATTGACATGATTGACCCTGTATTAATAAAAAATGAGTATATAACAAACAACAAATAAATCATAAAATTAATTGAGCAATAAGTTTAGGTTTTTAGGTAATGAATAAAATAATACATATTGCAATGTAATAATTCGAAGTACCTTGAGCCGTCGCTAAGTGGCGTCTTTTCTTGAAAAAGAACTAACAAACTGAATACGCAATTTCGCAAGTAATTGTTAGAAGTTACAATTTATTAAGTTGAAATTTATACAACAAATCTCCTCCTCAGTTTCAAACTGTCAAATCTAAAATACTTCATCCCCCATAGCTTCCGTAACCTACATCTCCATCCTACCATATCTTAATTCCACCACCCTCCTCTGTCTCTTATTTTATCACACCTGAATTCCACCTCGCCACCCCTCCATCAAACCACTTTTCCCAGCATCTCAACTCTTCTCCATCCTAACGTTCCAAACCAAAACCCCTCAATTTCACCCCGCTACCCGAATTCCATAAAAAAACGCAAAAATACCTTTCGGTTGTCCAAAAACAAAATCGCTCGCGACCAAACAAGGCGGCACCAAATCTTCTAGAGTCGCAACCGTCGTGTCAGAAATATCACACAGCGGATGACATAAATCAAAAAACAAGAAAAAAATGTACATACGCAACGGAGATGACCGACGACGCGATCCGCTTCTGCAAATAGCGGTAATGAGGTCGTCTAATTTCACGGTGATTGAACTTTTGCTCTTGGCCGAGATGCGAAATGAAAAAAAAAAATAGTGTCACGAAAATTGAATTGTCTGGCCGATACCAAGGTCTCGTTGATCATTTCGAATCAAGGTGTCGTGCGGAAATCGATTGACGACACTCGGTTGTTTCAAATTTGACGTTGATCGAATCTGCTCGTCGAGCACATTCTGTCAGGTTCGAGGAGTGATGAAATGAGAGAGAAAATATGACGGAATGTTGGTAGGAAGCGATTTTGGAGTCGATGTTGGTTTTGTGGTAGGTCAGTGTTGTGGGATGAGGCTGTTTGAGTTTATGACTTTATGTGGGACAGTTGTTGTTTGCCAATCATCAACACAAGATTGGGAAAGGACACTGAAATGTGTTCCCATTTCGGTATCTCATTTGGTACATAGAACTTTGAAACGTGTTCCAAAAATAGAACATCTTTAAACCTCAACATCATCTAATTCTTCTCAAATTATCTTCTGGACACCTCCAGAAAATGCGGAATACCTCATTTTTTTCAAACTATGAAACTTGTTCAATCATTTTCCAAATGTGGGACACTTCCAGCTCTCATCACGATATGGAACACCTTGAACTATTGCCCAAATATGGAACACTGTAAATTTCTCTCCAAATACGGAACACTTAAAATTCTCCCGCAAACTCAAAATACATTCTATACCCCTTCAAACATTCCAAATGAGTCGTCCCATATTATGGAACACTCGCGCAAATTCCAGAAATGCACATTCCAATCACCCAGCTGTCGCGCTACCTTTTTGTTCCGTCCAAAAAACTAAGCAATTTTTCATTTTCGATTTCCACGTGATCGATCGGCATCTCGAAAAACTCGTCCGCCGAAAAAACGCGCAACGCGTCCCGCAAAAAGTCGCGCTCGTTAATCATCGCTCGCATTTTCAATTGCACGGACAAAGCGACGCACTTGTTCGCGACGCGACATTACCCCTCCCCTCCCCCCTTACACCCCTCTCTCTCTCCTCCTCTTTTTAACCGCGTTTTCTTTGTCGCGCGCGTGTTTCCACGCAACAATTGCCGCACGCGAAATACGACCGGTACTACGCGGTCTTATCGGCGACGATAAAACCAGTAGTCGTAAAGTGACGTCGTCGCGTTTTTTTCCTCGACGTGCCGCTACCGGTCGCGATTAGCTCGGCAAAACCGAAGTTTTCGCGTATGATAAATCGGAAGCGAGATAAACGATTCGCCGGAGATGCACGAGATAAGTGGATCACCGGCTGAGAGATGAGCGATCGTAAATAATCGCTGATTCACGATCTGGGATTGATGATCCACGGCAAATGAGCGATGATGGACGATCGGTTCGAGAGATCTATGACGCGTGCGTTCGGGCTTTTAATTTGCGGCAAATGAATCGTGACTGAACGCGCGAGCTGATCGACGAGGATCGATCGAGAATCCATAAGGATTTATGGATCGTTTGTTCCGTTTCGATTATCTTGATGGATCGTTTGCGACGTGTAGTTCGTTTGAGGTACTGTTTTGATGGGAGTCGGATAAAGTGGCTCGTGTTAGATCATCGATTATTGGGGATCAGATTGTAGATGGTTGATTATATGTAATTGAGCAGGGTGATATGAATTATTGAGGATTAGTCTTTAGAGATAGGTGACCGGAAGTCTACAGAATACTTATGATCAGTCGTAGATTACTTAAAAATCATAGTTGGTCATAGATCAGTTATCAGTCATTATTTTTATCGTTGATCTTTGATCATGATTCAAAAATCATAGATCTTGGATTATGATCATTGATGTTTGATCAATCATCAGAGATCTTTGATCATTGATCCTTGATAAAGCATCATATATCTTGGATTATGATTAGTCATCATAGGTGTTGGATCATTGATCCTTGATCAAGCATCATATATCTTGGATTATGATCAGTCATCATAGGTCTTGGATCATTATCATTGATCTTTGATCAATCATCATAGATCTTGGATTATGATCATTGATCTTTGATCAATAATCATAGATCTTGGATTATAATCATTGATCAAAGATCAATGATCTTAAATTGTAGATCATTGATTTGTGATCAATGAGCAGAATCCAAGATCTATGATGATTGATCAGGAATCAATCATCATAGATCTTGGGTTATTGATCACTAATCATTGATCTTTGATCAGTCATCATAGATCTTGGAGTATGATCATTGATCAAAGATCACTGATCTTAAATTATAGATCATTGAACCTTGATCATTGATCATTGATCTTTGATGATTGATCAAGTATCAATAATCATAGATCTTGGATTATTGGTCACTAATCATGGGTCGTAAGTCCGAAATTATTGATTCTAAATTTATTTCGAATCTTGATCATAAAGCATCTGCTTTCATTTTAAACAATTAAAAGCACAATTGCTAAAACATTTAATATCTCCTATTTATCAAAAGCAACAAAGATCCATCATTGTTCAACGATAGATCTCTAATAGTAAATGATCATTTCTAAAATTTCTAAATTATCATCCGCAAGATATATCGCCCATAAATCCCTAAACAATGACTCGCAGAAAAATGATCACTCAATGATCGCGACAGACTTTCCGCAGAAATAAATGCTCAGTCGGCAATCCTTTATCTTCCATCGCGCGAAATTGTCGCTGCCTGAAAGCGCTATAAATTCACGCGCATGACGCACGAGAAGAATGCCCGTACTTTTCGGGCGCGCCCGTCTAATTTTAAATGTTTTATTAACAGTGTTTCGGACGCGCGGTAAATACGCTTTCCGATGACACGTAACACACAACTTGGCTCACCTCGGTTTCAGTCGACCGTACCGCGCGCAAGAATGATAATAAAGATGGATGGCCGAAACGTGCCACGGACCTTCGAACGCTAATCAAATGTATCCCAATTTGTGGAGAGAACATTAAAAATATGGAATGAACGTCTCGAAAGTCCGGAGGTTATGTTGAGTAGTTTGAGTTATATATAGGTTAGATTTGTTATTTTTCTTGTTGTCCGAAAAGGCGAGAAATAGGTTAGAAAATCCTAGGTGACGGAAAGTAAACTGGATGTAACCTAAAATGTATAGGATAACCTCAGAGGTTAGGTTAATTTAACCTAAAAAAACGAAGATTACTAAAATGGATGGAAAGTGACCTCACTAAGTGGGAAAAAAAGCGAAATGAACATAACCTAACGAAATAAAGAAAATATTATGTAACCAAACCTATCGTAACCTAAAAATATCCAAATGAATTCTGAAACGGAGTTTGCAAATCTTACGGAGAATTACTTTAGGTTAGAAGTAATGTAACCTAATAAGTAAACTGTATTTGAAAACAATTTTTTCGTGATTCAGTTCGATGAAAGGTACATTTTTGCGACCAAAACTTCGTGTAATTGTGATTTCCAGGCAATAATTTGCTCGATCTTTGACCTGAGCAATAACCGCGGCGACTGACGGAAAAAAGCGAATAAGACGATGTTCCTCCAGTTTTTGCGCGAATGTCGAGGCGTCTTGTTCCTTTGACACCGCGCACCTGCTTACATTGTCAACTTCGATTACAAGGCTTCTTCTGACCTAAAACAGAAGTCGTAAAATGGCCGTAACAAATCGCCTTGTCCGATTGCACGGCGAGCAAAAAGTCGACTGAAACCCAAGTAAAACATACATTCGTCACGCGATTTTCCGAAAACAAATTTAAACTGTCCGCACCTCGGCCCGGGCTTGAATAACGAGAAACAATGGCAAAAATCGCGAAACAAGACGAGGAAAAAGTAGGTTTTTTCCCAATGCGTCGCCGAAAGTAAAAATAATGTATTACATTTTGAATATTTATTCAAAATTTATATTTAGGTTATGTTAAATACCTTTGTATTCAACATAACCTAAATTAATTCGTCCGAACTTTTTATAAAATGTTGATATTCAAAGTCGAAAATGACTTACTAAAAATGTATTAAACTTAGATTCTTTTAGGAATCGTTATAGGGCAAAAACTGTTTTTCATGAAATGCCAAAAATTGCAAAAAAATGTTTTATCACATGATGCCTGGGAGAATATTAATCAATCCTTGTTTCGCGAAAACCTTGTGTGAACATGTTTGGCTGACTGAACGCCATATGACGTCGGCTAATGAGTTTAATATTGTATTATTAATATATACGTACATTTCGGTATCCATGTCCGATTCCACTTGGGTTGTTAAGGCGCTTATGTGAGATGTTTCAATTAAGATATTCGCATGTGTGTCATGTTCAAGGCTGAGTTATTTCTCAATTAATTACCAGTTATGTTCAATGCCGGATATTAGAGAAATTAATTTCGTCCTTCCTTTAGATAAACAATCTTTGAATTTAGAGGTTATCTACGTGAAATAAATTTTTGTTTCCACATGTACCAAGAGCTAAACCAAGACAGAATTTGTTAATTCCTTTCGTCTCATAAAATAAAAAGAATCAATTATCGTTTCGTAAACATTGTTCCAACCCTAATAGCTCGAAATATTTACTAAATTTGTACAACATATTTACTAAATATTAAAATACTTACTACATATCCTGTACATATTTAGTAATTAGTTCATTTAGTAATAACAAATTACAGCAACTATTTAGGCTTTTTGATACTGTAATTTGTTAGCTGTTATTACATTTTCGAAGGATAGTTTATGAAAGGATAGTCCTTCGAGATTATGTTCCGAAATGACGAACTGACACAACCGAGGACGCCACCTGGCGATTAATTTGCGAGTCATTATTATAACCGATGATTTCGCGCGTTGCCCATTTAATTCTGCAACGTGTTATTATGTATTAACAAATCCTATTGAAAAGTCAGTCAAACGCGGAGCTACGCAATTAATAGGCATAATGCGCTACGAATTTAACAATAGCTTTTGCCCCTCGATTCGGTTTGAAACGTGGAAATCGACACTCATCAAACAGTCCACGTGGAAATGACGCCGCTGACGTTATCATTTGGAAAATGCGGTTTTGAATTGGATGATCGACGTCAGAATATCGCGGGACGAACAAAAACGCGCATCAGTCCGACTTCTTTCACGTTTCTTCCTATTCAGCGGTCACAAAAGACACTTCCGACAACGAGATTAACGGCGGACGACCTGTTCGGAATTTCGCGCGAAAACGCGCGTATTAATGGGTGGAAATAAAATTTTTTTTCTTTTACTTGGCTCAAAATGGGGTTTTCATATTTTTTGTGCTCAAAACATTGCGATATTTTGGACCCCCGAAAAAAGTGACACATTTTTAGCCTCCGATTTTTGTTTTTTATAAAGGCCTGCATTTGAAAAAATGGAAAAAATTCTGATTCGGAATGCAAATGGATTCTGACATTTTTTATTGGGTTGTTTTGAATCCTCAAAGAAAGTAAAAAATGTACAAGTTGAAAAAAAGTTGTGAGTCACGTGAAAAATTTTGTGAAAATTCACAATTTTTCTAGGGTGGGAGAAAAAAAGAAATCATCTTCATCCGAAAGCCACTCTTGGCAGTTACCGTAAGCGTGCACAAGTCGAGTACGATTCATTCAGAATTATGTCCGCACGTCAAATTATCGCTGGTTCTGCCCCGCGCACTATTTTAAGTATTCAACGTCAGTCGCCGCATTTACATACCCGCGATCGCGCGGGATTTATTTCTGGGGGAAAAAGGCTTACCAATCTGCAATGCTAATTGCTCGAATTCGCGCGGCAAAAATGTCCGCCGGACGTACGAGGGTAGTTTTCAAGTGCGATACGAAACTTCGGACAAATGTTTGGAATGCGCCCCTTATCGGACCGAAGTTTATGTCCCAAAATGAGACTCGCGCTGAAATCGTCTTAGAGTAATGCGATCAATTTTCCGGTGCAATTCGCGGAGATATTAATCATGGTTTATTAGGACGGATGTTAGAGGTGCTCGTCATAAAAAATGGTTTGGAATCAATGCTGCCAAAGTATCCAGATTATCGTTTCCAAAGTCCCTAGATTGAAGATATGAACAGTCGAAGTAAATATCAGCGGAGCATTTCAGATTCGATAAAGCGATTGCTGATGTTGTAAATTAATTTCTCCGAAATAATAGGTCTATCAATTGATTTGGAGGAAGATTTATAAAATGACATTGGTACTATGATTTAAATCAGTTATATTATCTATCAGTTTAAAATATAAGGTCTGTCTGTAATCTGGGCACATATGTAGGCAAAGCTCTTACAAAAAATATTCGATTTGAAAAAAATCTGTATTTTTTAACAAGAAATTTTTATTTTCTTGCATATATTATTTCCTGCAGTATGTTTCAACATGTATCAATTAACAGATCTGTTTTAATAAAAATGTGTACTTTTTTGTTTTATCATTTATTCACATTATATAACATTATACACTGAAAGAAATAGTAAAGCATATTTAGCTATTGTACAGCTAAATGGGGATATACTTTTCAGTGTAAAAACATTGCAATAAGTTCGTGTATTCTTTGCTAGAGTTATATGTGAATTTGCCGTAAAGTGTAGCAAAGTGTCTCAGAAAATATTACTATTTTCTTCATGCTGGAAAGTATATCCCAATTTTGCTGTAAGTATAGCTAAATATGCTTTACCATTTTTCTCAGTGTGTACTAAACTAATTAAAAGTGTTCTCTAACTAATTTTGCACTGCATTATACCATAACACACATTAGCTTATTTTACGTTAAAATTATAATTCTTTTTCCATGAAAAGGTTGATTCATTTTGATGGAACGAGAATTATTTCAAATTATGATGCATTAATTCAGAAACATAAATTTTAAAGTTACTCTCTTTTTCGACCAAAGCAAAATCTCGTTGCGAAATAGTTCAAAAAAATTCTACTTTTATTTAAAAAATTTTTAGTAGCTATTGGGTTCTATTTTTAAATAGGACCCTTTTTTCACTTTTTATCTATAAAATGTCTTCAAATTATTTGTAATAGCATGCATTTCATTTAAAATATTCGATATTAGCATAAAATCCATCTATAGCCCAAATAGAAACAAATAGTATTTACTCTCGGAAAGGAAACATAACCTCTTTCCTTCGTACTTTGCTTGAGTACTAAAGGAGATTAATATATTCTAAAATCATTACATTGAAATTCAAATTGCATTTTAGCTACTTTTACATAAGTAGTGACGCTTTTTGCATGTAAACGAGTTAATTTTAATAAACGAATTAATTTAAATAAACATGCACATTTACATAAAAAGTGCATGTTTGATAAAATGTGCAAATGATTAATACGTAATTGCAGTTCAGTTAGGAACGAAATAGTCGCGAAACGTCACAGGCTTTAATGAGCGGCGGACGCGTAGTGACGTAATCGGCGATTATTTTTCCGAAGACGCCTCGTGCGTGCATGCATGTGTGCGCGCGTGTCGCGTTAATGAGCGAGTCCGGGCCTTTTTGCATTCCAGGCGTGACTGCGAGTTAATTGCGACCGTGCGCGTCGACGTGTACAATGGCGCGGCTTCAAACGCCGCGAATGAAAAGCAAAGCTCGCAGAAAGATCAACAAAAATCCCGCCGCTCGACCTTTGAACCCCACGCCACTGCAGGAGACAATGCCACCGGCTTTTTTCGCCCCTTTTTGCGAGATTAACATAGTTAGGCGAAAATGAGGATGGGTACAGGGTGTCTTCATTTGGAGTGAACGTTTTTAATTGGTTGTTGGAAATGGGACTTAATGTAGATTTTCGAGATTTGTGGTCGAAAATGTGCATATGAGATTTTAAATGTAGATTTTAGATTCGAAATTTTCGTTTATGGAATGAAGATGAAGTTTTTTAGGTTAGGGAAGAAGGTTGTTGGAAATGGGACTTAATATAGATTTTACGACAAGCCCACTTTTGAAAGTTTTGAATGGAAGATGAGTGGTTCAGCTGTAAATTTTGATTTTAGAAACGAAATTTGAGGTTAGACAATGATGATTCCTTTTTAGGTTAGAATAGAAAAGTGGAGATGCAACTTTGCTTGGAAAACACATCTTTATGGAAAATAAAATGTTAATTGTAGAATTCAGAGGATAAATGTAACGGTTAAAAGGGAAGTATCTTATTGCGGATAGGAAGGAAGATTAAGGAGATATTTTGAGGTTACTGTTTAATTGTTTATTGAAAATGGGACTTAATGTTCCCTTATAAATGTAGGATATCTAGTTATTTTTTACTTCAATTCCAAACTTATATCGAGAGGTTGAAGAGGTTAGGTTTTGTAGGTTAGATTCGGAATGTAACGGTGAATTTTTATTGGTGGTGCGAAACGGGACTTAATTTTAATTTAAATAATTGAATCAAAGCTCAAACTTAAAATGAGTTTGAAACCAACGTATTTTTCATGTTAGGCACGTAGAAGTGAAGTTTGGCGAATTGCAAAATTTATTTTTAGCTGAATGCAAGGAAATTTTAACTGTCCAGTAATGATAGTCTTAAGCCGACATGACGGTAAAAATAGTCGTTAATGCGTCGTGGAAGAAAAAGTCACAACATTTTCAAGATCTCATTCTTTGGCGACAAAAACACGTTACGTGCGAGTTATTTTTCTTCACTTCGATACGAGATTTGCTCCTTTGACGGATCTATTACAAGACCAGGAACGTCAGTTTCGGGATGAAAAAGTGGAGTACAAAGAGACACGGTGTTTACGTTAGAACATTTCAAATTCTAAATCAAGATTCAGATCTGTCTTATTCTCTTCTGTCACGTTAAATTTTTCCGACTTTTTGCGTAATCGAATATCGCGAATAGTACTCTAAAATGTTCTTGTTCGTGGAACTTCGGACGTTGGAATGTCCCAAGTGAGAAAACCGGTCGTCGAACTTAGCGGATGTTCCGTGCGCCTCTTGAACCGCGTAACTCGAAAAATTGACCCGCTTCCTCGCCGGCAGTTGGACCTCGTTATCTGCCTCGTGCGACTGACGTCAATGCTAAAATCGTAGAATGCCTTTGTTCGTAGGCACCAACGGCTATCAGCCGAAAAACTTTATTTGTGGATCCCGTGGATGAAAAAGACGAAGGAATGTTGATTTGGCAATAAATGGGGATTCTTTTGTTAATCTTATTTGCGTGAAGTTGATCAAGAGACAAGAAAGAGGGATTTTTGGATTCCTGAATTTGAGAGCCAAATGGGGCTATTCTGACACCAGAATTGAGATCAGCGATACTGAAAACCCCTAGATTGAGAGTATCATCAAGATTAAATATTTTGAAACTTTTTTTCAAATTTTGAAAATAAAAAAATTTTTGACTTTTGAGAAGGAAGTTTAGGGTTAGTTTTTCTGATAGTTTTCTCGGTAGATACTACAAATTTTCATGGCAATAATTGTTTATTTAAATTCTTAATATCTTTAAAAACAGTGCTTCGAAACTATTGCACTGAAAAGTCTGATTTCAAAGGTTAGTCAATTAACGCGTAGGAATCAATGCAGCCTTATATCTGTCTGTCAAGAAAAGCCCGAAACCAAAACACCACTCTCCGCATATCAAAGTGTATATCTATATGTCCAAAAGAACACTCCACTTGTACATACTGTCGAAAGATAAAACTCGCTCGTAAAACATATAAGTTGTTTCTCGTATCGACCAGGCAGACAGATTTTGCACGAGTTCTCCGACGATCCATTATCCCCGAGCTAAGATACATACACCGCAGTAGCAGCTGGCTTTTTTTGCCTTTAATTTCAATAACCGAACACGAAATCCTTGATAGTCTCTTTGTCCTGTTGATTGTCGCGCCATCTACCGGATGTTTCGTGCGATAATTAACCACTGATTTAGTTCTGGCGGAAATAAAGAAAATGCAAAATGTTCAGAAAAATCAAAAAGTCTTTACCCAAAACTATTTACCTAAATCGTGGTCTCTGTTCGAGCAACCGATTTTGGGGCAACATCTAACGCCGCCTGGTGGTTGGAATCAGAAGTTTCGTCGGACGGAGTGGGAGGAGGGTCGTCCGTATTTGTACATTCGTCGCGAACAGTTTTCTGCGATGTTTAATAACAGTTTCAGTGTAATGCAACTTTAAAAATATTTTTTCTAATTTAAACTCGGAAATTTCTACAATAACTTTCAAAAATTTTAATTGCCAAAATAATTTTAGTTATCAAAATAATTTTTAGATAGAATGAAAAAAATGTTGTGGGTAGTAATAAAACCAGATACCATTTTGGGTATTTTCTCCTCGTAAAAATCAATTGGGCTCCAAATCTCTTGAGACCTGTTACATTGCAAGCCACAACACTGCCATCTAGCAGCATCGCAACACTGTTGGTGGAAGTGCGAGCAGTGGCACTGCAGGCAATGGTGCTGACATCTGCAGCACTGCTGTTGACAAGAACGATAACGGTGAGATCGGGAGGTGGCGCTGCCGTCGTTTGGCGCAAAACTACAGCTCGGATGTAGATTGAGGCTCGTTCCCGAGAGCGTAAGCGCCCGGCATTTGCCGCTTATCTCGTTAAGCTGTGCCCGTAATGGGCCGAGCTCGTTCTCTATCTTGCACAACACGTCGGACACGTCGGTTTGTCTGTGCGGATCAACGTCACGGATTACCCCCTCCGACCACTTGATGGAAGCCAAGTTGTAGGGATATCCGTCTGCAAGTTACATATTAGGAGATGATCGTGCGAGAGAGATGGACAGTATTTTGCAAAACTAAAAAATCGAAGTTTCGCGACGAACAATCGACGTTTTCGTACAATTTTGAGGTTATGTTGGGATTTGCGCAGATTCGGAGAGCAGCTGCAAGTTTTGAGAGTCAACTTGAGAGTGAAGTTGAGGTATATTGTAAATAGCAGAAGAGCAGTGTAAAGAATCGTTGAATTTGAGGCGACTAACGTATGTTTTGAGGTTATCTGAGGTTATTCGTAACGTTTTTAACTACCATGTTTCCCTATTTCTGACTAGATTTTTTTATAGTAATAAGGAAGGTTGGAAGATCAAATGCAGTGTAACAAATCTTCGATTTTTATCGATAAACCTTCATTTTGAGGTTATGCTATGTCAAATCTTCGTTTTTACACCATCCAATAGTTGTTTTTGATCAGAATTTTTTGTAATTCTGTGCAGAACATGATTAAGAATGAAAGTAGTATAATAAATCGCCCACTTTAATTAACAAAATTTCTTTTTCAGATTATGTTTAATTAAATTTGATGTTTTTGCTCTCAATCTCCCGATTTTCAATGAACATTTTCAATCTCCAATTGACCTTTCAATGTAACTTGACGCCGAATGAAAATCTAACCGAAAAACAAGCTTTTAGATTCATTTTACCTGAATTGTATTCTCGAATTTCATCCGGAAACAGCGGCAGTGAACTTTCCGACGCAAGTTTTTCCATGTCCGCTTTCAAAAACATCCTGGACTCGTTCTTCATCACAAAAAAGACACACATATGATAATTCAGAATAGACTTTGGCGCGAGGTTTACTGATCAAGAAATGTAACAATTCCATTCAAAGTTCCACGGGCTCTATTAAAAGTTTGGCCTCGTGGAAAAGTTATCGATCCCAGCTCACGAACTATAAGATTTCGTTTTGCTTGAAAGGAGCCGCGGAAATTTACGACCACTTTCCGGTCTGAAATCGTTCCTATTTGTAACCTTTGACATTGGCGCCAATTTAAAAAAAACTTCCGGCGCCAAATTCAAATCTCATTTTCGAGCAACGAAATTTTAGTCGAAAGTTTGACAATTCGTGAAAACAAATATTGTTTTTACTTTGTATCTGTCCATTGCTTCCATCGCGGAGATACTCGCAGCGACGACTGGATCCATTTCGTCCTCATTTTCCGAATCGAGGAACCCTTCGACGAATTGCTCGAACGGCGGAAATGCTTCTTCGGAAAAATCGTTGATACTTTCGGTTTTCGGAAAAATTTTCACAAGCTCCGTTGTCGTCTCGTCGAAATTGGATGGTTCTAATTTTTGCTCTTTTGGGACCTCCTCAAAAGGCGTCTCGTAACCATCGTCGGTGTCATCCGAATCGACGACGTAAGTTCGTGCGCTGATTCCGACCTCTGATAGTGACTTTTTCAACGGAGGAAACTGCAATTTCGAGCCGTCTTGAGAACCCGTCGACGGCATTTTGAGATTTGTTGGTTACATGTGGCAAATGTCAATGCAGAGTGAAGTGCGGATCAGATCAAATTCGAATTCGAAGGGCGAAGTTAATTTGAATTTTGTTTTCCTTTTTCAGGTCGAATTGTAAAAGTTCTGATAGAGATTGGGAAGTAGATTTGTTTGAGAAATATCTTACATAAATTTGTTTCTCAATCTCATGGATCAATACTCATTTAATTAATAATGCCATTTGAAGGAGAATGTCAAACTTGTTCCAAAAAGAAATAAAATTACATTCCCATTATCATTTCTTCTAAATTTCCAAAGCTTTTATTCCTCAACATCCTCTTAAAAAAATTCCGTAAAATCATCTCGAATTACGAAAGTTTTACAAAAACTTACACAATTTTGGAAAAGTTGTACCAGAAATGCCGAACCCGTTTTGCGCTGTTGCAACAGAGTCGGGAAAAAGAAGCGCGGGAAAAAGTTGTTATCGAAAAACCGTTGATTTGCAATGCCGAGAGGCTTTTTTTCACGGCCGTGTGGGAAAATATGTCCGCGACAAAAACGCGATGCACTTTAAACAGTGCGGAATTGATGAAGTCATAAACATGCCACGAATGTGTCCGCGCTTGTTATATCGGTAATTCGCTCGTCAATTAGCATTTCATTGGCTCGATTTGCAAACATAATTATTCCACGTTCGGCTCGGTGATTTTCGTAATATGGCGTAAAGCGCGCCGCGGCCGCCTTGCGCCTATTCGTCGTATTAATTATTACAATGCATCCAATCACGCGAGCCAAAAGTGTTATTAATCAAATTGCACGCGTTCGGTTGATTATCACTGCCAGTTATTTTTTGCGCCGCGCAATTTTCGCGTTTAGCGAGCTGAGCAAAAAGCAAACTAAGCATTCGATTTCGATGAGATGAAAAAAGATTGAATTTAGATTAGAACGGTAATTTATCGTAAAGAAGAATTATGGAAATATAGGTGGGGTGTTGGATTCGGGGATTTGTATTGGTTTTAGACGAATTTGGTTGGCATTTTTGAATTTAGAGATAGGAAAAACCCCTAGATTGAGAGTACCATGATGATGGGTTTTTTTAGTTTTTCAAAATTCCGAGTGCTTCAAAATCCAAATTTGGAATTTTCACTCACTAGTAATGGTTTCGTAAGTTTTTATAATAATTATTCTCGAAAACAGGTATTTTCGTGTAGTAATAAATAAATGCGTCTAAATATAACATTTTTTAATGGCTCCCGTTTTACGGTTTAATGCAATTCGATTCAATGTTTAAGTTGTCATTACTCTGAAATTTGAACATCTAAACTTGATTCCTAAAACGCATAGAACAAAAGTGATTGTCGAATAAAGAGATAGCGAGTTGGAATTACTTGTTGAAAAATTGCGGAACTTCGGAATTGCGCATCGACAGTTTTCCAACTCAAACGAAACCTAAAAAACTGCCGCACGATATTCCTAAGCCTAAAACCGATGGAAATAGGTGCGACGGGCGCGTTTTTTGCGCGTCCAATAAAGCCATTCAAATATTTGACGCGATTGAATTTGCGACGAAATGTTGGCGAATGAATGTCTGACTAACGGGACCGACTTAATCAGCTATAAATTAAAGGTATGCGTTTCATAGGTAGAAAGTATCGCGGCGTTACCGGCGTCAAATCGAATCGGGCGCCTTTTTTTGTTATTCATATCGGAGACGAATGCATTAACAGGCGAGGCGTGGCTCTTTGTTCATTTAAAAGCTCGTGGGAGGCGGAGAAAGAGGATTTGCATGTCACTGTAAAATGCACGCGAATTCGTGTCGTGAGCGACGATGAACGGACGCGGAAGAAAGTCGACAATTATTTTCTTCTTTTTCGTTCGTTTCGCGCGTTCGTTTTCTGCGTTTTAATCGAAGCGAAATCGAATTTTAGTCGCTCTTTCGCGGGTGATGGATTGTTGTTGGGATGAGGGGGAGGGGGGGGGGGGTAAGGTGGCGCCTGTCGGAAAGTGGACCAATCTGATCCGATAGTATATATTTTTATACAGAACTTAATAGGTTAGTTTTTAATAGATTCAAGGAGTTCTTTTCCTGAATTTAGATTTGCTGATATTTAATTGTATTTTTTCATGATTTAAGGATGATTGGGGCAGGTTGGCACATGCAAAAAAAATGTCCCAACTTATCCTAATGGTTTTTATTTTGATTTAGTATTGAGTAGATTAGCTTTGGATAATTTTGAAAATATTTTTTTTATGTAAAGATGGCTGGGGCAAGGCATAAGTCGAAATTTTTCCATTTTTATATTTAGGGACCCAAGTGAAAAAAGTGTGCCAATTTGCCCCAGCACCCTAGTAATGGAACATTTTTCCATTCACCCAATAATTTTTTTCACCCCATTTTTCCTCCACTCGATAGATCTTTATCCTTTTGCAACTGTTCATAAAACTGCTATCGGGGTAAGTTGGCGCCATCGAAGTAGAATTTCCATCGCGAAAGTTGCAGTGTCGACGTTGAAGGACTGTTTACTTGCAGTTTGTTTTTGTCGAGACAAGTATTGCACGCGATTTCACAGCCGATTTGACTGCGATGACGGGCAGGCGATTTGTATGAAAGTTAAATGAATTTCTGGATCAGATAAGGCGGAAATCGCGAGTGCCAAACCCGGCGAAGTTGGATCTCTCGAGCGGAGGACCCTTCAGTCGAGATGTGATTTTTTGCGACTCGATATAACGCTTGAAACGTGCACAAGGCAACGTATTCCTTTTCAATTTAGTAAACAACATGCTCGACTCGATCCCCGTACGCCGACGATCACTTATTTACAGCGCTTCAGCGTTACGTTATTGATGCGCGTCCGGGATTAATGTCTTATTTACTTTCGATAAGGGTTTCAAGTTGAGAATAAATGGCGCGCACTTTTTTCAAACCGAAAACGAACGAGTGATAAGTCACGAGAGTTTATGAGGTTACTTTGAAATGATTTAAAATTTTTTTTCGCCTAACCTCGAAATAAGAAGTTGGAAAAGTACATTTAATTCGCGATATAGAAGTTTGCTCATTTTGACGAAAAAGAGCGAAAATTTATAGTTTCTACTTTAAGACAATTGCGGAAAGTTTCTAGACTCAAAATGCAAGAAAAATGATTTTTAGAACTGGTTTTTAGATGATATTCTAGTTTCTAACCTAAAAATCAGAATATATTATTAAATGCCATGTTCTTAATTGTACTCCTACTGGTAGGAATTCCTTTTTGAAACGAGAAATTACACCCTCTAATTACTTTTAAGTACTTAAAATCTTACTTAAAAAATGTGGAAAGTCTGTAATGGTGTAGGAAATGGATTTGTATTCAACATTTCCGAAAGATGAGTCTTTGAATTCTTCGGAGTCAAAGTGCTTCTGAAGAATGATTATTGCGTAATTCATACCTCGCTTTGAGCTATTAATGGTCAGGTTTCACGGGCGGATGGCGTCTTTACGATTCAAGAATTTTGCCCGGAGAGCGAGCAAAAACTGAAGAAGACGGACAAAAAAGCGCGATATCCCCGAAGAAAAAAGATCTTCAGACGCAAGTGGATAAAAGCATCGGATAAGGACGCGTGCTGTTTGATTCCTCGTCGTTTTCCGGGAGGCGGTTAATCCGATTTGTTTATGGCTTTCCGGGTTTTATGTATTTTTTACCTCAAGTGCATTTACAAGAGCTTCATATATTCACAGAAGACGACATTAAAGGAAAATGTGGAGATAAATATGTGATGACAAGAAATATGGAAATCGATTCAGGTAAACGCTCTGTTGGATTCCGCGTTTTGTGTGGGTTGTGAGTAAATTTGGTTAACATTTTCGAATTCAGAGATAGCAAAAACCCCTAGATTCAGAGTACCATGATGATAGGTGTCTCGTTAAGTTTTTCAAAATTTTGAAGTTTTCAAAATTTTGAGTTTTGAAAACTCAAAGTTTTGAAAACTTTGAAAACAATGTTTTTGGACGTTCTTAAAATTGAAATACGAGTTAAAAATGATATCTTTAGGTTTTTGATTTTACGTTCTCCTTCGTTTCGCACGTAGGTGTCAAATAAAAAAAATCAAGAATTCCTTAGTTGCTCAATTGCGACAAATATTTACGAAGACGATCCCGAATTTCGTAACAGTTTATGCTCCGTAAACGACGGTACTTAAGATAAGGATATTACGTGAGAATTAAATAATTTGTTCATCAATGTAAAGCGAAAGTGAAATAAACCGCGGATCGTCGAGATTTCGTAAAAACTGAACCAAAGTATAAGCAAACACGAAACGAGAAAACGATCGACATAAATTTTGCATTTTATCATTTCTCGATTTGGAGAGAGATAAAACTGTTCTCGCATTTCCATCGTGAGATTTTGAACGCCGAAGAAAAGTTTAATCAAGTTTCCGAGAGGAGTTCGTCGAGATGAATGCTCTCTTTTTGTTCTTATGTTTTGTAATAAATGTGGAAATGTATCCAAAAACTAATAAAATGTGACGCCTTTCGTGAGAAATTGCGATCGCGTGTTGTTTAATTGAAATTAATCGCAGGTACCTGTTTGATTAATCATTTCTTCGAACGTCGGAAGTTCAATTTCGGATTAATTCACAGTTTTCAGTTGACGCCCGGAGAAAGTATAAAGTAATTTCGCGAACGGAATTAATTATTTCTTCATTAATTAAATCGGCCAAATTCTGCTCGCTGAAGGCATTTACAAAAGTCGTATATCAACATCGCGCAAAATTAAAAAAAAAACAAATTCATTAACTGCGTCTTAACTCAATGTCGTGGAGATATTTTTTCGGATGATTAAATCAGTTCGCATTTTTTAATAGAGACGTATTCGGATGAGAAGGAACAGTTACAATGTGAATTGCGGGGATGAAATAACTAAAATAATTTAAAAGAAATTTAAATTTTAAAAGTAAATTAAATTTTAAATGAAATTTAAATCAAAATTTAAATCAAAATGAAATTAATCACTGAAAAAGATGGGAAATTTGAAGGAAATTACGAATTTCCCGTTATTTTGGTGGGAAATCGAAAATAAAACAGAAGTATTAATTCGAAATAAAAAATAATATTATTAGGAATTTATATGTAAAATAAATGTAAGAAAAAACTAACAACTTTAACAAAAATTCGGAAAATTCAAATGTAAAATAAACAAATAGACGGTAAATTAGAATTCGTAAAAATGGCGGGAAATTTAAATGAAAAATAAGGTTTTCCTCGAAAAGTCGGCAAATTAGAACAAAACTCCGCGTCAAAATGACATGGATGGAAGATTAGTCTACCAGAATGTTGCCCTCGTAAATTCCCGGCCCGTGAAAAAGTTTTGCATATTTCAAGCGGTCACCTTGAGCAAACACGGCGCGCCTGGTAGTCTCGTTTGTTTGCGATCCTGACATGCGCGTCTTGCCGTTTAATTAAACCATAATAAAAACAGCTCGAGGGTGTCCTGGAGCCGGCATCAAACGTCATAAACGTAGTTGCATCAGCCGAAATTGAGACCCCGGACTCCTTGCAGAGAAAGTGGCTCGCATTAGCCGCGACTTTTTATATAAAAACACCGGGTCGCGGACAAAAAATCGCACTCCCCAGTCCACTCTCAACCAGTAATCATGCGCTACTACATTGTGAGTACATTTTTATATACTAATGCTAACAATTTTTTATATACGTTTTATACGCGGTAAAAAGTGGTGGGGTATAAATGGGAAATGGTATAAAAAGTGTGGAAATTACAGTGGATTCTCTTTTATTTGACATCTTGCAGATTTTTAATCAAACAACCAATCAGTGATTAGTATTGAAGAAAACTTCGTGATTGGTTGGTTATTTTGAATTTCGATTGTAAAATAATAGCACTGTAATATTGTAATATCGACAGTATTTTGTAAATTTTACAGTCGAAATTAAAAAAAACTTCAACGAATTAATTTGTTGACATCTGTTAAACTTTAGAGTGCTAATTTTCTAAAATTTGTTAATTAGTTAATTGTTTGAAATTTAATTTGTATTTGTCCGTTTAACTGACAAAATTCGAAAATTTACAGTGAATTCTCAGTTTTTGAAACATCTCAGATTTTACAGTAAACAACCAATACATTTTGTCACTTATCGATCAAAACTCTCAAAATTACAGTATTTTCTGACTCCACCAGCCAAGGAAAAGTTTCTAAATTTCCATTGAACGTGATTCGTTTCCACTTCCAAACCAGTAAAAATACCAGAGTTTTCACTGTAATTTCCATTATTTCCTTGGTCTATAACGTTTTCGGTCGCAGTTTCCCCTGTTCATTTTTGCGGTTGCCGGGTAATTTGTCGACGAATTTTTCGGGCTTATTGCTTTTCGGCGAGTCCGTCGGCTATGACTTTTCCATCGATCGCGAAAAGCCCCGGACAAAGGAGCTTTCTTAACGTCACCGGAAATTCATCCTTAAGACGGATTTCACTAAAATTATTATAAATCGGATGCAGAACGACATTTTGATCTGTGTATTTTAATGAGCAGCGCTTCCTGGCTTTGTTGTGTTGACTCTTGACGTCACATGTAACGCGGGTTATTAAAGTTTGTCGAACTGTGCGACTGGTGTTATTTGTTTTGATGGAGCTCGAGAGTAGCGTGCGCGCCTTTTTGCGAAGATTGTGCGACAGATTGGATGCGACTTGATCGCGGGATTTTGTCGAAAATTGGACGCAATGGTGGTTTTAGAAACGTCATGATCTTACGCTGTTAGAAAAATTTTCTCGTCGGAAAGAGCAAAATAGCACTTCGACATCCGAATCTATATTTGACATGAACATTTTGATCGTAAAAACAGTTTTTGTGGTTTATTAAATTAATCACTGAGGATAACTGTTTGTGAGGTGATAGAGAAATCATAAGAGATCATGGTTTGAAGAAATATTTTAAAAAGTTCAGTTATTTTGGGTTGTTCATTTATTTTATCTTATTTTGTAATGACCATATTACATGTTAATTTCAACGGTTTTATGATAAAATCGTAATATAATGCTGGCAGTAAATGTAATTGTACGATTTTATCTAAGAAGTTACGTGTTAAGAGATATATTTTGAATTTCTTAAAAATTGTCTTTTAATCTTGATAATACGTTTAATGGTCCTCATGATTATCATGTTTATGTATTATTAACGTGGCGTATTAATCTTGGCGACATGAATTCACGATCATGATATAATGCTTATGGGCTGATAACATCAGTAGTATATTACTGTGCGCAGAATTATGAAGTTACGATTTTGAATACGTTACGATTATAATGCCGTTTCCGAAACAAATTATTTGATACCATTATAGTGACGTAGCATGATCATTACGTCATATTTACAATATAATCATCTTATAATTTCGATCATTATATTTTAATGTGTATAGTAAACGGTTTATTATCTCAACGGAACATTAACTTTAATCCATTAAAGTAGATATCCTATGAAGGACCGTATATTTAGGGTACCAAGAAAAATATGTACCAAGGAAAATATGCTCATATGAATTTAATAATATTTTAGTATTTCTTCATATGAATAGTTTGATTGTTTTTTAGTGTAATAAATATGAATTTCCTATTAATTAAATACGAAAATGAAAAGAGATATTTTTGTCAATTGTTGGTTCTTGGTGTACTTTTGGAATTTTAATAATTTATGTAAACGTTGCCACCTTATATAGTCAATCTTGATTTTCTCTGTTCACATTGAGTTGTTCATTATTTATGAATAATGAGAAAACAAAAAATAAAAACGTTATAAAATTTTAAAGTTGGGTTCTTAGTATATTATTATTTAATGTGCCAAATTTTCAAGCAATTCGACTACGCAGATATCGAGATATTCGACGTTAACGTTGTATTCTAAGACATGGGTAGTATGACTCCATAAATCATTTTTCAGGTATTTTAGCGTTTAATATCTGAGCTTCTGTGTAGTCGAAATGCTTTGGAATTTGGCAAATTAAATAGCAGCCTCGAAATAAACTAAATTGAAAGTTTCATCGATTTCTTATTATTTTAACTTAATAAGAAACTACCTTAACTGATGTAACTGATGACTACCTAACCTCACCATCATAAACCCTTCAAATTCTTAAATGATTACGGCATTTTGATTTCATGATCATTTTTACTTAACCATATCTTATCTACGATCTCAACTTCTAAAATCATAACCGAGGTCAATATCCCTCTGAAAACGGTCATAGTCTGATGACCCTAACCTCCAAAATCATATCAAAATCTGACCTACAAACATCTTCACACAACGACCTTAACCACTGAAATCAAAACTGAAGTCAAGATCTCACCGAAACTAACCTTCACAATTTGATTACCATTACCCAAATCGAAAATCGTACCCAAGCTCAGGATCCCACCCACAGATCATGCTCTTCCCCAACCCCCCAAAAATGACCTTCCCCCCCTAACTCAGCTACACTGAAGAAACTAGATGGTGATTTCCGCCATCCAGCGCCATTTAAATTGCGAAAATTGCCATCAAGATGGTGACCAGCACCATTTAAATTGCGAAAATGGCGGAAATCACCATCTAGTTTTGTTTTGTTAGTTTTGTTAATTTCGTTAGTTTTGTTAGTTTTGTTAATTTTGTTAGTTGTGTCAGTTTTTCTCAGTGTACAATTTTCCAAATTCTTCCAGGTGCTTCTCCTAGCGTCAGCAGCCTTGGCCACGCCCCCCTTGGCCAAACAACAAAACAAACGTGGCCTCGCGCTCGGCGACGCCGCCTGGGATTTGACCGCATACTCACCCCTCGCCCGCAACGCCCACTACAACCTTCGCACCTCGGGTCTGGGCCTGAAATCCGGCCTCTCGCTCTACTCCAACTTCGGGTCGTACGCAGACGGTTTTGACTACGCGTATCCCGGAGGTCATGCCGCCAAAGTCATCGGTAAAGAGGTGCAGGTGCCGATAGCGGTGCCCCAGCCTGTGCCCTACGAGGTCACCAAGTACGTCGCGGTGCCCCACCCGGTACCATACAAGGTCGACCGACCTTACCCGGTGCCGGTACCGCAACCGGTTCCGGTTGAGGTCACGCGCCACGTGCCGGTCAAGGTCGACCGACCTTACCCGGTGCCAGTGCCCTACGAGGTCAAGGTGCCCCACGCAGTCCCGATTCCGGTTTCCAGTGATATCGACTACAGTGGATACCTCGACTCGCTGGCGAGTTTCAGGTCAAATTTCGGATTCAACGGGGTAGCGGTCAAGAAGTGGTGATGGGGGTTTGGGGGTAGTTTTATAATTGGACAGTTTAGTCGAAAAATAATAATTGGACAATTGTGCTATTTACAGTCGGAGCTTGAACATTGGAATCAGAATAAACTTATGATCGCGACGTCATCATGACTTCATGATGATTATAATATTTATTAGATTGCTATGAAGTCGTAATGTAATATCTTAATATAAAATCATAATGATCTAATGATTACCATGAAATCATAATGACCTAATGATTATCATACAATTTTTATGACTCCATAGAGATCATGAAATTATAATGACTTCGTGATAATCATGAAATCATAATGACTTTATTATGATCATGAAGTCGTAATGGCTTTATGATGATCGTGTAATCATAATGACTTTATGTTGATGATGAAATCATAATGATTTCGTGATACTCATGAAATCATGATGATCATTACATTTTAAAGTTTTTATGATGATTATGAAGTCATAATAAAGATGTGATCCAGATGTTCTTGTTATCTTAGCGCTTATAAATTATCATGATCTCAGAAATTGCTGACATTTGGTACAATAAACTTATGTCATGATTATCATTTCAGTTACAGTAAGCATAATACCATGAAATCATGTATATTATAATAATCACTCTGGTAAGATCATGATGATTTAAATACATTTATGATTTTTGTTAAACGAGCTGGAGGCGTTTTCAGGAGACAACGAAAATAGCTCATTTATCAAGAGATCAAGAGATCGTTGATGATAATACCATAATGTTACTTCATATTGAACCCCGATTATCACTTACAGAAGTATTTTTAGCATACCATTTTAACTTAAAATTATATATAATTAAAATTCTAATGCATTTCGGGTCACCATATGTAAATGTTTATAACTACTAGATTGTTTCCAAACAGTTAATATATTCACTAAATTTAAAAGTGACATTTACTTTAAATGCTTACATCAAAGTAACCTGTTAATGTCTGTTAAACGTGTACCTGTGTTATTGTACATGTGTTTACATTTAAAGAGCATTGATGGGCGGGAACTATCGTGTAATGGTGTGCAGAAAATAACAGTGAAGAGGATATGAAAGTATAGATAATCGGTTAATCTGTTGTAAAGGAACGTTCTCGCGTAAACTGTAATATGTCGCGAGCAAAAAAGCCAGTTACATTTTGAACGATGCACCATTAATATACACGAGCTGCGACAGAAGCGACGTGGATAGAAAAATTTGAAGAACCGTGTCACTTTTTATCGCAACGAAAGCGTACACCCACGATAAACTACGCCGGCGATATCATAATTATTCATCTCTTTAATATAAATAGTATGCGAGAGTATAATGAATGATGACTGAAACGGAACAATGTTTCCGCGCAAATGGCTTATGAAGTATCTAATTCGAGTTCGCGAATTACATTAAATTTAGGAGTCCCGGATTAAGAGCAGTTTTAGAACCTGCGGCAATGTAATGAAACTGTAACTTTCATGCAGTATTTAATAAAAGTTAAGATATTTACAAAAGTTTTCAGATTGAATTGATCTCCCTTCCCGAGTAACTCCCTTTAATTACAGCTTTATGTATATCTGGGGAATATTTAATGCATTGTAATAGCGGTACAAGTTTGGTAAAAGTTTCAAAACATTCTGAAATCTAAGTACTTAGTAGAGAGATTTCAATTTGATTTCAGAGAAATATTTTCGCTGGAATATATAGCAATAGACAATATATATGTGTCATATAGAAGTGCTCCAAATCTAGGGATGTTTAGTAACAAATAAATTTAACTGGGAAAATATAAAGTTTTAGAGATTGTTTGTCGATTTATAAAATTGGTACCAAGTTAACCAGTCTTAACTTTTGGGTAACTTTATGGTTACCCAAAAGTCCCTATTTGGGTAACCATAAAGTTACCCAAATAGGGACTTTTTCGTGATTACTCAGTATGGTTCAAGAAACATATTTTTCCAATCAGAACCCAGCTACCTTACAGCAATTTCGGTCATTTAAAGATCGATGAAAATAAAAGCAGAAGAGTTCCCTGGAAAGTTGCGGTCGAAATTGCTGGTGCCACTTGGGCAATCTTTCAACGTCTTCGGAATTGAATTGTAGGAGCAGTAGTTTTTTTAGGCGGAACGCTTAACTTCGAAATTTGTAACAGACGGCCTTTTCCGGCGCGAAAAGAACGACGAGGCGGACAAAAAAGTGCGAACATACCGCCGAACGATATTTCCGCCAGCATGTGGCAATTATGTCGTAACGCGAAATAATTCAAACTAATCCACCGAACTGGTCCTCATTCGCGATTGGACGCACGCCAATCGCTGGACCCCGCGCGCCATAAATTCAATTTCGGCTTCGGGAATTGGCCAACGTGGGCTTAATTTAGAATTAATGCTTAATCAAAATAAAAGCGAAACGAAATATTAAAGCATATGACAGCAATGAGAAATTGGTAAATGTCACTAGATTCTTTTCGGAAGCATCTAACTTCAGAATTTAAATACCAAAAAGAAAAAAAATGAGAAGCTAGACAATTTTGGTAGCATTATACATCTATTTATCTATTTATTTATGTATATTGCCATTTATCTATGTATTTAAATATCTATTAAATACACTATTAATTTTATTATTATCATCTTTACTATGGAAGTTCTTATAACCTCTGAGAATCTGAGGTTATAACTCTACAAAAAATAACATGTTTCTAGATAGCTACCAATTCTCTTCGAAAACGTCGAATTCTGCAAAACGGTTCGTTACATGTGGTCATGTTTTACATTTTTTTTCATGAAATCGAGTTAACGTTAACGAATTGTGCAAAGTGGAAACTCAATTACTGTCCGTCTTGCAAATAATCTGCGGCGAAAAATTCACGGCGCCATCCCCGCGCGGTTATTATCTCAAAAAAACAATCGCCGAGCACAAACTTGCCCGACCAAATTAGAAAAGTTCGCCGTAATTACGTTATAAAGACGCACGCCTTCGACCGACCGGACTTATTATTTGTTAAGCGCGGAATAAATTTCGTCCCGGCGGTCCGTGCCCTATCAGTTTCACGTGCCACATGTTGCATGATTTATGGTCGCGCGCGACCGATACCCAGGCTAAAAATTTCTGGGGACTTTTTTCTCTAACGATCTTAATTAAGTTGTCTCGACTGGCAAGATGAATATGAAAATGATACGAGTTTTCGGTATCATTTGGGGATATTTTTCTATCCACGCCAATTTATTGAAAATTTTCTTCTAGGGACATTTTAATGTCCAGCAATATTTCTTCGTATCCTAACCAAAATGTACGATTTTTTAATTAGTATAAAGATTTTCTCAGGATATTTAAAATTAAATATAATAATATCTAGGATCTGTTGTTTTTCATTCAATAATTTGTCTTTTCTTTCCCAGAAAATAGTGAAACGTATAAATATTTACATGTTTGTAACTGCGAATATCTAATGAACCAAATGACGTATCTTGTATTACAACGCACGAGACAAAAGTGGATTTTATGTTTTATTATTAAACCATACTTCTGGCTCGATATCAAAGTGTAACTCATCCGCGCGACGCATGTTTTCCGACGCATTATAAAGGTTTGCATCGACAGTTTCATTTCGCAATATTGTCGATGCGTCTGTTGGAAACCGTGTTCGCATTGAAACAAATTTATCATCATATAATAACTCCTAAAATTGTCCGCGGCGGTCCAATGGCGATTCGTCATTGCGGCTAAAAATAATGTAAATTGAGGATGAATATTAATAATTCGCGCACTCGGTAATAGATGTCTTTTTGTCGCGATTATTTCGCTTGGTAAAACATTTATGAATCCATTGAAGCGTTCGAAATGGGGGAATTTAAAAATAAGGCGCAAATGAATCGATAGAATGTTTCAGATGTTCGCAGCAGAACTTTTTCTTTGAAGAATTGAAGCGAAAAATGAAGGTTTTGTGAAAAAAAATGCGGGGTTTACATTTAAATGTCACCAGAAATACCAAACAATGTCCGTTTTGGGTATTTCTAATTAAGTTAAATTTGAATCGCTCATTTTCATTTTTTGTTATTCAGAAAACTGATTTTTGTATTATTTTCATTACTGAATAATGGTGTGAAATAAGTTACTATAAATATTTCCAAAAAGTTACTAGTTATCGCACTGGTGAAAAATACTTAAAACCAAGTTTTAAGGATTTTTCATAAGTCGTCAGCCAATATTTTCAACGACCGGAATATTTTTCTTCCAAAGTAATTTCATTCCGAATGAATCGATTCCCAATAAAGCTAACCTCAAATTCGATTGTACTTTTATCAAGCTTATTCATTTCTGTCCTTATATTTCGTCGCGAATAATGTAATCTTAGCACGTGTCGAGGTGTGGCTCAATTTAATTGGCCCTATCTGGGAATGCACGAGATCGACACTCTTGCAGACTTTTCCCTGGGTTTGGTTATCTGTGACGAACTTGTCGAGTTTTGCGGTACGCAAACTTAACAATTATCGGGTTTCTTAAACTTCGTCGCGGCACATTTCCATTCTCCTTACGTGACCTGTTGTTTTCGCTCGAAAAAATTTCGGCTCATTTGCATTCCCTTTAAAAGCCATCTTTCATTTGTTGTGATCCCAATTAATTAACCTCGCGGCAGTTAGTCAATTGTAAACAATTTTTAGATTGATAATAATAAGCCCCTAAGTGACACCATGACGTAATAGATAGAACATTTTTAGTAACGTATTGAATGACAGAAATATAGAATGATGAATTTTGTTTTGATAATTTTTCCTGGTAACTTTTCTAATTTGAAATAATTACCTATAGGCAAAAAAGTTGTGTACAACATCAACGAGTAACGATGAGGAATAATAAATATGGAATTCTTAGTGATTATGTAGAATAGTGATTTAGTTACTAAATAGAATATTCTCATGAAAAAAAACTCCCATACGGAATTTAAATTTCGCGCTAAAATAATGGTCAACAAGTGCACTACGGATGTTGACGCAAGGCCGTTCAATCCGGAAGGATTGCGCGTCATTATCGTATTACAATAACGCGAAACAGAAAAATCCGTGTACACAATGTGTATCGTTCGATCGGATTGGCTGAAGTTGCGGCTGCGTAAGGGAGGGGTTGCATTACGTCAGCAAAGCTCCTCCTTTTGCAATGCACCAAGCTCAGAATCAGAGCAAATCAGGTCACGACTTTCCCCCTGTTTCCGATTATCTACGGCTATTCAAAAACGTCCGTCCAACATATGTCCTCCACCCAAGGCCCTCCATTTTTTATCGAAACGGTCGTAACGGTTTTTTTTCAAATTCAAATCTCAGCTGTGCTGGGAGGTGTATTGATTTTTCGAAAATTACCGGGACGCAAACAGTTTGTTTACAGTCCCACGCAATTCGCCGGTAACTTATCGATGGTTTGAAAAATAACGGTCGTTTTGAATTCAAATTCTAACGGTCACTTTCATAATGAAAGCTTAACCGATCATTTCGTTCGAAGATCGAAAAAAACTATTGAGCTCTGTAGAAATGGGGACGGGATGGAAAGTACCGTCTGAGCCCGACAAATTTTACCGCTGGTCGATCACAAGAATGTTACCAACCGTCGGTAATGAAGAAACCCAACGAAATGTACAATTTGATCTGAATTTTTGCGTTGACGGCTATGTATCAACTGACAGTTTAAGTCGACTTTATCGACTCGGCGAGTAGGGTTCTATTTTACCGACGAGTCGCGAAAAAACACGAAAACGTTTATTTACGTTGCATTTTTGTAAATGTAATCGATCAAGTTCAGTTCTCGGCGACATTTGACGCACATATCGTGCGTTTTTTCGTTGTTTGGAGATATTTTTGTCACCGGGCCATACATAGGCCCAAGACGGTGCAAATGAAAACGTGTAATTAAATTAGGTCAAAACAAAGGTCAATCGATAATGAAATAATGAGGACTCACCGACCGGCTGGACCATCGCTTCGTGCAAAATCGACTTACCTGAAACAGAAAAGCAGACAAGTCTTAAATTAAGGCTAATGGATTTTGTGCAGCGAAATATCGATTGCCCGCAGCATCCAGCAAATTTTTCTTGCCAAGTTGGGCCGGTTCTATCGGGCTATTTATGGGTTCCGGATTTGGATTATGCTGGGATTTCGCCGGAATTATATATGACGCACGAGTAGAACAAGTGAAATAATAATTGGGTTGCAAAGTACGAGAAAATTCGGATTTTGTTGAATCGCGGTTGCCAACAATAAAAAATTTCTCTTATGAAAAAGGGGGATTACAATTTATGAACAATTCGACAATGTTTCGGTTGGAGATATGAACTCGTGGTTCAATCAAATTAAAATAAAAAAATTTCTGGTTTCAATACAATTTTATCGGCAAAATGGCGTATCGATTAAAAAATTAATGAATATGAATGGTCAGGGTAATTCAAAAAGGCAACATTTTCTTTTGCTAACAATTTTTTAATATTCGTATTTTGCAACGAAAAAGTCGGTCTTGAATTGTGATTCGACGTTACATACATATGCGAGTGCCTAAAATAGATGCACCGAAAGTCAGAATGCCGTTTGTAAAATTATTGAAAAATGCATTGCCGAGGGAAGTCGCAGTGAGCTTTTTCTTCCAACATTAAGCTACTTTTTTGTACGTTTAATCCGGAAAAAATCGCGATTAAATAATAAATCACTGGTCAGCTTTTGTAAAAAGTACGCGTGACACGCCCCGTGTCCTTTTTCGACCGAATGAAATATTTTTTCACCGACGTTGCCGCACTCGGATATAGATCCACAGATACTATGAAAAACGACTTGTTAATTTCGAGTTTGACGTTTGATAACGCGAAAAATATCAACCGCATGAACATTCCGAATTGGGAATGACAACGTTTTTTTACGAACGTGTAATCAAGAGTGTTTATTTTCACAAACAATTTTTACGTTTTTTTTGTAGTAATTCTCATTTTTCGAATCTTCCTACCAATCAGAATTATTCGAAATTGACTCGAAAAGAGAGTGAAAACGATGTGTTAATATTATTACTGTTTCCAAAATTGATACTATTTTTAGGCGGAAATTAGAAGCGAGGGGAAATGTTTGCAAATCGTTGACATAATTATGGTTAATTATTGATATTATTGTGTTAAGTAATGGTTACGTTGAAATTAATTATTGTATTTTCGTTACTTATTGTTCGTTTGGGTACATCATTGCATATCGCAATTAATTATTTCAATTATTTAATGTTTGTTTGATCTTATAACAAACCATATTCAGTTGCAGTGACTGGATATATATTCCATAATTGAAGCAAAATGATACGTTTGGAACTTCCATAACATCACACCTGGATAATATACATTTGAGTCTCTATTAACCACAATTTGATTATACTAAGGAAAAATTGTTAAATATAAACAGATTTTAGTTTAATCTTATACATTCTATTACAATTTGTTTGTGTAACAAAAGAGTTTCGTTTAAGAAGAAAAGAAGTGGTTTAATTGTTTAAAATGAGAAAATCCTGTTAAAGAAATTGCTTTGAAGAATTTTATTAAAAATTTGTAAAAGAAATTTATAAAATATTGTTTGAATTATTTGATGTGTTTTAAGGGATTATTTCCTTTGATAAAAGTAAAGCAATTTATGTGTTTCCAATCAACAAAATTTGGTTGTCATTCGGACGATTTATCAGATACGGTAACAAATAAAAATATCTTCGCGAAAAGCAAATGCTGACAGGAGGAAATTGGATTGTTTCAATCGATTTGTGAATCAGTTTTTTCTTTCATTATAATTTAAAATTATTAATGGAATTTTTAAAAGTTACTTTCTCATGACAATAATCTGATATATTGACAAAGCATTAGGATACACAAACTGCTTTACCAATAAAATATTAGTTTTTTTAATGGTATAAACAATTGAATAAATGTTGTCTATATTTTGAAGTTGTAACAATTTAGACATTACAAATTTACAGAAACAATGATAAACATTTTTGAGATGGTAACATTTAAAAATATTTTCAAATTATGTAACTTGACGTGTTTTATTTTATTATTTTATTTTTAAGAAACGAATTCGTTCTATAAATCTCCCTAAAAGCCTAATTATATTTAGTTATTTCTTATATTCTATATATTCTAAAAATTATTCACATGTTTATTATGAATTCATAAGATTGTTATATCTTTTTAGTCACTCTAGTAAATTCCCGCTAAAATATGTGAAAATCTCAAAATATTCCTAAAAAGATGTAATCATTGGGATCATCCGTACAAGGTACAAACACACTCGATATGTCGAAAATCAAACACCGAGAATTAAATTCGACGAATTTGCATTGAATCCCAGCGAATGAAGTGCATTCTTGAAATGATTCACTCGCCATTCTGCCAGCGTCTGCAATCTATCGGATTCTTATTGAAATCGTTGAAATAAATAGAGTTCACCGAGTTATATCGAGATCGAGGTTGAATTAGCTCCGAGTTCAATGCTTTTCAAATGGCGAAAGTTTCACCATCACCCCCCTCCATTTCCTAAATCCATCTCTGTTTTCCATTTCCTCAACTGCATCTTTCGACTTTTTAGATTTTTCAATCGGCACCAAAAATTCCAAATTGCTACTGAACATTTTTAATTTAATTTAATTTAATTTAATTTAAATTATTTTTAATTAAATTAAATGTTTATTTAAATTATAATTTAATTTAAATTATTTGGTTCAACTAGTTCAAATATAAAATTGAAATTAAACTACAAATGTTAAATTTAAAATTAAATTTAATCTGAACAATTTTAATAATTCATATAAAATTTCATATTTGAAAAATGAACAAAATGCTTTAAAAGTTTTCATGCACATGATGTCATATTTCTGATGTAATTGTAAATAAATTATGGCATTTTATTCAAAAAATACTTTATTTTATTATATATATATATACAAATACATTAAACCGATTTTTATGTGCTTAAAGGATAGCTAGTGACCTAAGGGAGGATTACATGAAGAAGAGGAATGGATATTTTTATTCAAAAGCATTTTTCATTCGAAAAACGATCGTATACTCAGTACATGACGCGAGTGAAGAAAGGTTAAGGGAGATTTTATGAAAAGTAAGGGATCACGTAAAGTCAAACGAATTATGCAACGCGATTAAAAAATTAACCGAAAAACCCTTCCATGCAGGTTTTAAAAGTCAGAAGTAATTTGATCGTGTTTTGGAAGTAGTTACAAGTACACACACACGCGTTACATGCACACGTGCTTACGGTATTTGCAAAGTAAGGAGATAATATTGGATTAACTTCCGTTTGGAGCGGCGCCGACGTATAAAACAAGCGCGAATTCAATGGGGGTACTCCAAGTTAGTGTTTAGCAGCACGCTAAAAGACCGTTCTAATGAGTTTAAGATTTACTTAGTCATCGTGAAACATTGTTTATACGTCGCCGTCGTGTTCCGTCTTTAAATCAAAAACAACTAACTAGTCGATCGGAAAACGATCAACAACGAGTTCGACGTCGAACTTGTAATTGCTGCGACGCTCGCAACGAAAGTTAGTCATTTTTATTTCGCTTACAAACTTGTAATAATTATTAAAGGTCGCGCGAAAATAATAAACTCGATGAATTAAAGATTTTTTAACAATTACAATTTTCAAGAAAAATTTAGGGAATTGAGTTTCCAATGTCGAGATTTGAACCTGCGTCTCGGAAAATTTGAATAACTAAATTACTGATAACGAGATTCGAACCCGCGCCTCAAAAATATTGAGAAACTGAAAGACCGATTAAGTGTCAGTTAATTAAGTGTCAAGGAGATTCGAACTCTCGTCACAATGAAATTGAAAAACCGAAAGACCGATAACGAGATTTGAACCTTCGTCCCAAAGAAACTGAATTAAAAAATCTAGAATGAAATAATTGATAACGAGATTTGAACTCTTGCTTCAGAAAAATGTTGCAAACAATGACCGATATCCAGATTTCAACTTGTGCCCCCACAACTAGAAATAATTAAATGTCCAATAACGAGAATTGAACTCTCGCCCCGGAAATAATACGACGACTAATTTCGGGATTTTTAACATTACAGTAGAATTCTGAATGCGGCGAAATTCGATGGCGGAGTTAAATTAATAATCTCTTTGTCATCAATTTTTGTTGCGTCAACAAAAATAATTGCAATACAACGTAATTATCCGGTTGATTGGCAAGCGTCCAATATTTAACGCGAAATCAAATTATTGGCTTTCGAAATAAATATTCCCTCACACCAACGTAAAATGGATAATATTTGCGATGTAAACGTTTACACGTTGTGACTGAAATTACATTCGTTTATGGGGATACTTCGTTTTCATTATCCGTCAGACGTATATTTATAATGCGATAAAACTCTATTGAATCGTTGTCGTCGAGTTTATTGCATTTAAGCATTATCGGCATATAGTTCAATTTTTCGAAAACGTATATTACAGTAACATTTCGATTTATCTAATATCATCAAAATAACAAAGTTGTTAGAATCAGAGTTACCAACATTTACAATGAATTTTAATGCCACATTTTCCATTCTACATAAGAGATTTAGCAAATAATTAACTGTAAAGTTTACCACATTTCTAAATAATCATCTGATCTTTTCTCAGGAAAATAATCGCATAACTTAAACTAAAACTCGAATCGTCGACTATATTTCTGAGAGAATTGCGTTTTCCACACAAAAACCCTTCATTTATCATTTCGCTCGCGAAGTGGAGTAAAATTAACAGCGTATCTAAATCCGCGCATTGAATTAGGTGGAACAATAATTGTGCTCGCTCGCGTGTCACTCCACTCGAAAATGATTGTGATGTTTATTTCCTGAATTATATACAGGAAACTTACATAAACAGGATTGTCTTGCCGCGCTGCGATATTATTACAAAGTACTCGAACGTACATATCAATTTATCGCATGACGTATCATAGCATCGTTCGAACGTACGCGCGTTAAATAAAGCAGACGCGCGCAGTATGTCACCGTATTTGTATACCAAGCACGTAAGGCGTCAGACGCATAAGTGCATACACATCGGCACAATCACGAATAATGAACCGGGCGTCGCATTTTATTATTGCCTAGCGCCGACCTATCCCAATACCACCCCACCTCTCGAAAAAGTATTGACGTCACACGAATCATCCTTTTTATATTCAAAAAAGATTTCATGCAAGACATGCATTTTCGTGTCATTTTCTGAGCGGAAATACTCTGAAGGACCAATTTTGAACTAACTTCAGAAAAAAATGTAACTTGGGTTTATGAAAAACTGTGTTTATAATTTGTAAAAAGATAGGGAAGGTTGAAAATGTGTTTTAAAAAAGGTGTAGGTTTAGTCGGAGGAAGGATTTGAACTCAGGCCCCGCGAATTTTAATTCTATTTTCTCTCTTTCGTTTAATTCTTCACGTTTTAGTTGGATTTGGGTTTTAATTTGGAATGTAAATGAATTAAAAGCGTAGATACTGTGCTCGGAAAGTATAACGAACTGTTTCGGGTATTCGTAATTGAACGTAACCTCAAAGTAAAGTAGAAAGTCGCAAAAAACGCGGTTCAATTAGAATCACGTGATTTTCGATGTCCGGGGCTACACGCGATCGAACGGCCGTATTTACACTAATTTGTCAATTCGACGACTGAGCGTATAGACATCAAAAGCGTCGACCAAACGGACGAATAGAAACGTGTAATTACCATTAGTATTAATGGCGCCGATCGCGCCACTTATTTCGGCGCGATCGCGCAAATTAGTCATGTGAAATTTCTCGTGCACAACCGCGTGGTTGATTTGAAGCGCATATTGGTTTTTGCGGCGTAATTATGTGTGCTCGATGAATTAATTATTTGGGCATAATTAACTTTCCGCGGTCTCACAAGATCCTGCGATATCGGCATCCAATTTTGGCAAGTCACCATAAATCGTTAATGGTTATTTTGTAAATTAAGTACCTTTGTCGACGAAAACCCATTTTCAACATTTCCTGCAAAAATATCGATCTTTTCGTTACGATTATTTTGTTGCATTATTTCAAAACTTTACTTATAGCTTCCCCCACCACACCGGAAGGTACAAAAGGTGGGGAATTCGAGTCGGCAATTTCCCGAATAAATTGTATTCGAATCGTTTTCTTATTTCCAGTTAGAATGCGTTAAAATTAATGGCGTTGTTAAATATATTAACGACCTCCATCTGGTAGAAGGGAGCATCCTAACCTTAACACCAAGTCGTAACCCTCGAAAACGTCATCATGGCACTCAAGGTGGGGCGATTTTTCGCTTTATGTCGGGACGTAAAACGGGCGCTTCTTGTGGAATTATTTTTCGATTCGCCGAGAAAGGAGGATAATAAAAAACACAATAACAACCCCGACCAGGAATCACATGGGGGGAGAGGACTGTTATAATAATTGAAAAATGGGAGCAAGTATGGAAAACGTGCATCAAAAATGCGTACAATGTGCATTTTACCGCGCGCCGTTAACGGTGATGCATTCTTCCCTACGGGCAGCGTTTGATTAATAATTGAATGGGTTGAGGTTATGTTTTATGGTTGTTTGTCAAATTTATAGGTATAGGTATAACGAACTCCATTTGAAACGTTTTCGGTTCAATTTCGATTTAAATTTCCCGCCTTGTGAATCTTTCACTGTGGTGGGGGAACATATAAGTAACGTATTTGAAATAATTCATAAAAAATGGCTTGAGAGATGGAAAAAAGATATGTAACAAATAATCCATGAAAGATCGATATAGTTGGAGCCATTACACTCTTAAAAAACTACTATTTGTGTTGAATAATGAGTCTACTTGAAGCGGTTATATTTGAATCAATTCTAACTGTCATACCTATAATAACCTATAACACACGGAAAATAGATTATGTCTCCCGATACGTCATGGTCCTACTGTTGGTAATAGATTTTCTATTCGTCACAAATAGATGAAAGATAAAGGTTCCAAGTAGATTTTCCACTCTACTGTAGCAGTTACGAATTGCGTTTAATACTCATTTTTAAGAGTGTATGTTTTCGTTGAAAAGTGATTACACTTAAACATATTAAAAAATTTCTGTTCTAATGCAAAACTTAAAACAAATAAAATAATACAAAATGATATAAAAGACCCTAGATGAGAATGAGGGGCCAAGTTTATATACCCCATTTGTTATTTGCTACCAAAAGCCTGATGAAAAACATCTAAGAAGAAGAGTCCCTAGAATACCAGAAGTAATTTCTAACCGAAATAAAACGAAATGTCCCTAGATAAGAATTAAAGTCCAATTTTATACCTTCGCTCTACCATCTACTACCAACCTCAATACCCCCGGAAAAAACTCAAAAGCAAAAATCCCTAAAATGCCGGAAGTACCTCCCAACCGAATTTGGAGCCAAAATCTTGACTTTTCGGCCGAATCCCCAGGAATATCAACGGTACCAGTGGTCGTTTCTAAAATTATGAATCGACGTGTTAATCGTCGTTTCTGAAATCCGTGAGTTGGACACGCGATTTGCAATATCAACGATCTCGCGGTCGCAACCGCAGACGGCCTTTAGCGTGCCACTTGTTGGACGCGTCGGCGCGCGGGGGGACAGCCACCTGCTGCTACGCCACTGTCTCATCGATTCCTCAAACTCGCTCTGAATCCCGAGTCGTTGCCATAGCGACGAACCTCACCTTCCAACTCAAAGATAACGTCGCCCTTTTCAGACTCACAGATGTGGTCTAGGTAAGTTACGCCACGTGATAAACATTCGTAGACATGGACGGAAGTAAGAGCTGCGCAATGCTGTAAGAACATTTATCGCCCGGCATTTTTTGGGGGAAAATTGAAGGGGGAGGGGAAGTGCGGAAATGGAGCAGTGGAGAAACCGCTGAGAGGTCGTTGACGGCTCGTAAGTTGAGGAACCCGTCAAGATTCTGTTGAAATTCCTGGGAATAGGGACTTTTCCTGGTGGGATGCTGGGAGGTTGGTAATATTGATCTTGCCAACCTCTCAGTTTTGGCATGTTTTTAGGGAATTTGGAGATGGGCAGTATGAGGGTAGGTGGTAGCAGTGTTTGGAAAGTTAGTAGATGGTAATCATTGTAGAATTTTTTAATTAGATTTAATGTTAGAATCTTTGAGGAAAAAACAACAAAAAGGAGTCGCCGAATTGAACCAAAAAGTCCCTAGATCATGATTAGCTGGTTTCCGGCTGAGGACTTCTAGGGAGTTTCATCATCTGTTGTAAGGAGATTTCATAAAATTTATTAAAAATATCAAGAGAAGTGTCCAACTGGAGCAATAAGTTCCCAAATTCTATTTTCTAGGGAATTTTAAGATAAACGTTAAAATCTTTAATGACAAATGACTAAACGGGTGTAATTGAGTGGAACAAAATGTCCCTAGATGGAAATTGGACTGGAAGAGAAATTTGCTCATTTCCAATCGTCTCAACGATAAATCCGTCGCGATAATTCGCCGAGGCAATTACCGCTGGGATTCAAAAAGTGATTCTAATTGGCGCCATGATCAATCACAGTTTCGAAACAAAGTGAAACTGCCGGTTATACGCAAATGCCAGCACTGCAACCGGTTGGGATAAAGATTTATTAAAGTTTGGCCACGCCCTCGTGACACTTGGCCGTCAGGAGACCTCGCGCCTCTTCCCGCGGCTAAATTTAGAGACAACTTCGTGCCCGAGCTAATCGCCGATTAAATTGATCAACTTTTTCCGCGGTCGTTCCATAAATCATTGCGCACATTCGACGTCCTCTTCCTAATGTTCCGGCGCTAATTTGAAGCGCGCGAATTTCCCCAGATCCAATCTCCGATAGCGCGTGCCGAGACACCGCCCGATGCGAAATTTCAATGAAAAATTTAATCTTCATTAAAGACTAAACGAGCTTCCACGGGAGAACTCAAACGTCACGTAGTCCTTATTGCACCGCGAAAAGACCCGGATTCTCACGTACAATATTCACATGGAATTCGAATCAAACATTCAGACGCGAGTCCAATTTCTTCGCCGGCCCATTTGTCAACTTAATCACGGATTTTACGTTTTTGAGACTCTAAATATTTCAAGGAGAATCTCGGGTTTTCGAAGTGGATTAGCGGTTTGATGGTAATTTTTTTTCGAGATTAATTTTTTGTCTCTGATATGGCTTAAAATGGCTTAGAATGGCCATTTAAAACACACTGAGATTGATTTATAAAGTGTTATGGGAACAATCATTTTGATTTTACTTTTCTTAGAAAAAATAATTTTTATAGACGACCTCTATAAAAATTTAGATAAAAAAACGAAAAAAAACTCATTATCGCCTTATAGTTCATAATCAGACAACACCATTTTCCGAACTGTTTTATTAAAACAAAAAAAGTAAAACCCTTTTCTAAATTAATCTTCTTAAAATTAATGCATTTTTATCTTCTAACTCCCAATTTAAAATAAGCAAAACATCCAAACTATTCACGACAATCGCATAACCTTTTGACCCGAATCGACATTCTGAACTACTCCGTCGTGCGCTATTTTTCGTTTTCGACTATAATTTCCAGCTCAAATCATCTCGCGAAACAATATTATGATTAAACCCCACACCTTCAATTAACGTAACGTTTCGTCGGAAGATTGATTACAAAGGACGTCCGCTCGTTTACAGACCGAACCGAGGGCTGTTTCGTTCTTTCACTCGGAACCTCTCGTTTTAACAGTTTCCAATTCCGCTCTCCATTTGTCAAAGGTTTTATTTCTCGCAACGCGGAGATGATACTCGAGTCGCATGATTAGTCTTAAATGTCACAGGACGAGGTTTACAATGCTGTCTTGTACCCGACAGAAAACTACCGCGTGAAAAATGACCTTAAGGATTTCTCACGTGCAACTTGTCGCGCAGTTTATCGCACGGAATTACATCAAACGTCAACTTGTGTACTAAGTAAAAAAAATGTAACCAAAAATACAAATAAACAATTTATCATTTAACTTTTTTCATGTATGTTTATATTCTTTATATTTCTGTACATTTCAATGACAAATGAATGACAAAATATAAAAGAATATAAAAGTAAAAAAAACAAACTATTTAAACAAAAAAATGTTAATGCGTTAATTATGAAATAATGAAATACTGACATTTATTTGAAGAAAAACGAAAATAGAATCTGTAAGTAATTGGAAAACTGAAGAATTATCAGGATTTGAACTCGCGTCGGACGAAATTAAAATTAAACCCCTTAAACCCGAGCTAAAGGGATTTTTCAAGATGGCTTGCTTTAATTTCCGGCGGATTTTCCACTGGAAATTAGAGTTTAAGAGGAAGTGAGGCTTTTCTTAGCAAAAACAATATAAACAATTTACGGTACCCGCGATTTACGGCCCTGCTATTGTTAATCCGCAACCCTTTACTCAACGTGTCAGCCGTCAATATCCCGTATGTAAGCGCAATCTATAATTATAGAATAAACGTAATTTCCTGATCATTTGATGACCGCCTTTTATATACCTGCGGTTAAAATCCGAAATATTGATCGGATGCTCGAGCAGCGAAACGAACTTTTTTCCGTCGACTTTTTGCGAGACTCGCGATGCAACTTTTCACTTTCGCGATGAAAAACACGAAAAAGTGCAGAATTCGATCTGGGTTTGAGGTAACAAAGTTTTTACGTTATCTGCAAAAATGTTAAATATTTCATTAAACCGATTTCTCTTAAAAAGAATAATGCATCTAGTGTGGCAAAAATAATGAAATCTAGTGTGGCGTTTAATAAAAGGTAACGCGTTTATTATTAAAGAACGATTTTCAGGATCTCTTTTTTAAATAAAACTCAAGTCAGATATGGGATTTGAACTCCTGTCTCGCATGATTTAATAATCTGTATTGTTTTCTTGTAGTTTTTCAATGTAATTTTTGTGATTCTGAAATCCATTAAGTGATGATTGCGGATTTTATCTATAGATACTTCAAATACGAGATATGGCCTCGCGTTTCACAGGATTCAACGTTTAAACGTTTCCTTCTCATTATATTATTTATCAAACAAATTATAAAAAAAATGTTGCTATCTAAAACAACTAATATTTCACACGATATTCTAAGAAATATCATTAAATGAAATATATACTAAAAATGAAATCAGTACTCGCATAAAGGATTTAAATATAATGAACTTAAAAAAGGTCACTGCGATGAAGTTCCTTTTTTGCGAACACTGACTCTGCACTGTCGCGACTAATGAGATTGCGTTATGTAATTTGATATTTCATTTTGCAACTTTGCGCGAAAATGACGTATTACGTGCTTTATCGACGGGCGGTATTGTAATTTGATCGATTAAACAAAGATTTCATATCATTATCTGTCCCGCCGAGGGAGCGAGAAAGAAGTGCGACTGGTTCTAACGATGCCTCGCGCGGAATATTATTTAGTTAGCTCGCCGTCGCGTTATTATTTCGTCGCTCGATGACGTCGGCATTAAATGTAGCGAAAATGAAAAATGAACTTTTTGCGCGACCGTTCGCACAGGATCGTATTCACGGCGCAGAGGGGCGGGGAGGGGGAGGGGAAAGGATAGTATTTAGTTTTTTGTGCTTGTTTTTTCGGGAGGGAAAAAGGGTGATTGCAAAAAGAATTGAGGTCAAGAACTGAAACCCCGATTCTCAGGGTAATTGCGGTTTACAGAGTTGCAGGTTTTTTTCGACGAAAGGGTGATTAAAGATGTTTAAATTCGGAGGGACATAAATCGGTTTAGTCGAGTTTTTTGGAAGTTAAAAAACGGTGATGTCGTTTGTGGTTTATACGTAAATAATTTAGACATTTTTTACTACTCCCTGGAAAAAGTCATTTTTTTAGTTTTTTTTTAATAAAATTTGTACAAAATTAATAGAAAAGGTAACAATTTGTTAAGAGTAAGTTTAATTAAGCAGTCGAGTTTACATTCACTAATCTGAATGTTTAAAAGACAGCTTTATGTTTATTTATGTGATTATATTATCAGGAACAATAATCAGACAAACTTTACTTAATAAGTTTTCTGCTGTTATAATCACATTTTGAATTAGAATTGGTAACAATGTATGCGTCGAGTTTACGAGAACTTGAACAGTTCAGAATATTCTTAATTGATGTTGGTCAGTAAATACTACTAAATGAGAAGTCAAGTTTACGGATCAGATCAGTTAATCTGACTATTAAGTAATTCAGCCACAGCATGAAGAGATGCTCATTGAATACATTTCTGGGCACTACAAAATATTTAATATTATTAAATCAAAACTAAGATTTAAACTGGCAGCAATATTCTTAAACATTAATTAGAAAACATTAAATGGATTTCGATTTTGAAGTATATCTTAGAACCTTATTACCGTTACAAAGTTTCTTACATTTCTATTAAAGTTGCGAACGAAAAAAAATTTAACGAAAACAACTTTTATTCCTTATCGAATTAAACCTAAAATAAACAAATCATATTTTTCTAGACTGTCTTCTAGAAAAAAAAAATTTTTTTGCAAATTTCCTATTTTCCTAAATTTATAATTTATAATTAGAATGCCCAAAACAATATCTGCAACTAATAATAAAAAAATCGGTGTTTGTCACTTCGTCTGAAATTCGCGAATCTCGTCAAAAATTGAAAATGCAAAAATTCGTCTGAGGAAACAAAAAAAGGTGAGTTTCTCGTCCAATTTCGATCGACAACTGGATGGGAAATTGCGGGCTCGTGATATTTTTGGTTCCAAATATGAACGGTTTCCGTCATATTTGGACGCCGTAATGCCGCGGATCGATAATGAAAAATTCACGGGAATCTCGTGGAAAATGTAATATTTTGATGCAACGCAGCCGTGCCAATGACCGCGGCAGAGGACGCTGCATATTTCTCGGCGCGTCACGTGGCCAGTCGGTGACGTCACCCCGCGAACCCCGACCGCCGGGAGTACGCTTCAAGTGTTACACATCGCAGCGTGGCTTTACGTCCGATCGTCGCTAAGAAAAATGCGCCGACGAAAAAGCGCAACACGCTGGAAACGTGGCCGCATCAGCATGGAAATTGAAATTTCACGAGGGAACACGACGGAAATAATATTTGCGAAATTACGCCAAGGCCGTTATTGCGAAAAACGAGAGAAAAATTATGGTCGGTGTCAAGATTTGAACTCACGTCTTGCGGGGTTTAGTGTGAAATCACAATTTTTGGAGTTAGTAAAAAATGCAAGAAGATGATTTTTTTGTTAAAAAATCGTGAAATGATGAAATTAATTTTTCGATAGGTCTTTTTGCGAAAAGCAAAGAAAAACAAGACTGTCGAGGGTGAGATTTGAACTCACGTCTCGCGAGGTTTTATGTAAAGTGACAGTTTTTGGTGTTATACGTGAAAATTTAAGAAAGTTCGCCAAAAATCAGATTTTGTATTGAAAAAATAACACTTTTGTGATGGTACTCCAGCTATTATAATAGGTTTCAAGTAGGATTTGAACACGTGACTCTTGATATATAGCGTGAACTTAATTATTCTCTTGGAATTACGTTTGGCAATGAAATAAGTTAAAGAAAACTAGTTTAGTATTATGCAAAGATGAAATTGATCATAATATGGAAAAAATTAACGAGTTGAAATGGGATTTGAACTCGTGTCTTCTGAAATTTAAATTGCAACTGCATTTCTTTCATATTAAATCGATTTTACGATAAAAACGATTTATTAGATCTAAACCTTACATTCGTAAATTCTAAATTGGTTTCATTTCATGCTCTTTTCGTTTTTAATTACAAACATTTGAAACTCAAAATAACGAGTAATGGGTGGGAAAATATAACATACAATAGAGCTTATAAACAGAACATATTCAAAGCTTGAATTGGACTGCTTTTCTCGAAATTGAACGACTTTAAATACACACTAAAGGGATGCAGTTGTGGCATAAACGTGTTGAGGTAACCACAACCAATCCCACGGCGCTGTAAAAGGCGTTTATGTAATACATTAAAATTACTGGTGGGTTACTGATTGTCGTTAAATTCATATTCATTACGCGCCACTGATATCAACGTTTCAGTATAGCTATACATTTACATAATTACTGGCAATATACTTATTAATAAATCCCACGAGCTGCGTACATTACTATTAAATAATCGATATCTTAAGTACTTCATTAGAACTTGTGTCGTGATGACCGACATATTGAAATTCGCGACACCTTTTACAATTTCATTAACCTCCTTAAAAATACATCCAAAACATTTGCATTTATTGTGTCTCGCGAATGAAACAAAATTTATTTCAAACCCTAAGTTAAAAATTACTTTTTATAAAACAGTTAACAAAATTCATGAACATTTAAATTAAACAAATTTAATTATGTTTATTCGAAAAAAAATTAATTCAACTGATTTTATTGTTTCGCGTAATTCCAAATTTTGTAATTAAAAATTTTTTGGAATTAAAATATTCATAAAACGCTTACAATGTCTTCTGATTGACGAACTCTTATTATCGACGTTACATTCAGCAAAGTATTCTTTGACGAAATTGAACGACTTTCTTACGTTTTTTTCGGCGGAAGGCCGATATTAGAATTGCTGCATATACTTTGCGTCCAGCTTTGCCCAACTTTGTCCGTAATTTTTCATTAATTCTCTGTAGTTGGATATTTATTTTTCGTTATACCGGAAGTGCCGCGAGCCCAAGTTACAGCGGTTTAATGAAATTATAGGGTGGTCGGTGGCGTGACGTAATCTCGGCTATTTTGGTCCGGGATGAAGTATTTTGCCGCACTTTTTTTCCGACCGTTCAAATTTCCCGCCAATTCATAAATGTCATTTTCAGTTTATACTCATTACCGCTGCCCCAGTGTACGATCCAAAAATACTTAAAAAAAACATTTTCAAACCAAACCACTAAAATATGAATTCAAACAAATGTTATTATAAACAATCGAAATAAAAAATATTTTCCAAATTTGTAAACGTTAATATTAATTATTACGTACAAATCTGACTAAACTAGAAACTAATTAAAGAATAGTTCATTCAAATTTAAAGACAAATATTGTAAATTCGCGTTTTTATTTTGCAATAAAATTTCGCCTTTAAGATGGCGCTTTCGCAATAATAAGCTGATTTGCGCGGCCATTAAAAAATGAGCCTTTTTACGGGCGAAGCCGGCGTATCTGCGTCATTTCGTCGAAATGAAATTACCGCGTTATTACGAGCGCCGGCATAATTTTGCATTGAAACGTATCAGAAATAGTCGCGGCGGCACCGCACCAAAAGCGCATTTTGCTCTTTTTACGGCGCGGCGGGAAAAAGGACCAACGTCTCGACGTCCGAATTATTATTCAGCGGCAAACATTACGCGAATGAGGCGCCGACGATGTCGCGCCCGAGCACAAATTACAGCCGCGGTGTCCCGTGAATTATGAACGCGAAGACGAATTCGGGATAATCTATTGCGAATAGGAAATGGGCTATGAGAAACGATGAGCAATCAAGATATGACGAGTGGCGATTACGGTGAAACGAAGCATGAGAAATAACGAGTGACGGAAATTTTGATGGCAAATGGCTGTGGTGATTCATGAGAAATATGAATTTTTATGAGGACTTAAAAGAAAGAGTTAAAATGGACAGTCATTACTTATTATTATTATTATTATTATTATTGTTATTATTGTTATTATTGTTATTATTGTTATTATTGTTATTATTGTTATTATTGTTATTATTGTTATTATTATTATTATTATTATTATTATTATTATTATTATTAATTTTATGAGAAGTAGAGTTATGAGCAATGATATGCAATACATTTTTGTGCATTGGGAAGATGAATATTATTTTCTTAAAAAAGTGATTTTATAAATTACATACAAACTATATACTAAGAAGTGACCAGTGAAAAAATTACTTATGAGATATTTTTAAAAATTCGATCCCATTATATTTGAAATTGGAAACTGTCACGAAGAGAATTTCCAATTTCAATATAATTAACTGATCTATGGAAAGTAATTAGCATTTTTCATGGAGGAATACGATATTAAGAATATGGTAAATGATGCCAATGATTAGATAACTAGAATAACGAGGATAAATTGAGGCACAATGATAAGTAATGAATGTAATGATAATATAATGCATTGACTACGTTTTTCGTCTCGAAATTAATTCATCATGAGAAGCGGAGTATAAGGTAATTGAAAAATAAATTGGGTTGAACATTATGAGGATTATCATGTTATCCGGAAAAAGATTAATTATATATCATCATAAGTTTGTTTGAACTAGATTTGCTACCTTACATATTTAAATTAATTTTTTATGAATTTTAATCAGATAGGCGCTGTTCTTTATTTTCTGCTTAAAATAATACATCTATACAATCTCTTCCTAGTTCAATTAAAAAATCCATTTATTTGTTAATTTTAAGTTTGAGCTGTTACACACTAAGTAATCCAATCTTAATTAAAGTCTAATACCAGATTTAACTATGTTTCACCAGATTACACTGCGAAAACTAAGTGGTAAAACTTGCCACTCAAGTGGTACCCTGCATCAATTAAGGAGGGGTCCATGAGATTAAATCAGCTCGATGTTAAAGTTTACATTAAGGGATGCTTTTTTGGAATTATTATATAACTTTTTGGAAAAAGCCAACGTCATTTTGTTTATGTATTCCAAATTTTTAAAATGTTTTTTATGTGTGCCAAATTTTCAGTCAATTTTTTGAAAACTGTCAAAGAAGTTAATTTTTTACTGAAAAAGTTCCATCACTATTCGTGATGGAATTAAAAAAACTTAAAATAAAATTATTTAGCACTAATGAAAGCTTAATTTAGCAATTAAGCGAAGACATTTAAAAGTTATGCAATCGCCCAAAAAATTACGGTTTATCATTTGATTTAATAAAAATGACAAAAATGTTTTTAATTAAAATAAATCTAGACGATTTTACGTGAACATATAATTGAATTCATCACTGGGTCCCTCCTTAAGACAATGTTATTCGTACATCTACAAATTGTACTAAGTAGCGTTTGATGTATTAGTTATGTAGTGAGGCCAAGTCGTTAAATATAGTTGAGCCAAGAGATATTTTCTGTGTTATGTATGTTGAATTAAATTCGCTGTAAATAATTTTCTGACACTTTTCGTCATAAAAATTTGTCGAAACATTATTTTTCATTAATAATTTTATGGATAACTTTAGATGGATTATAAAGAAACATATTTCAGAAACCATTTGAAATCTGTCTTTTTATCCACACTGAGACAAAAAACATTATTTTGTATGCAAATAATTCCTAAGTCAAAAAGAATATTATTTCGTCCTGAAACGAATTCCTTTCGCAACAAAAGGAAATCTTTTCAATAAATACGATATTTCTGTTTGGGCATGAATATTTTTTCTATAAAAGGATTTTTTCCCAGTGCATAAATGATAATCCAGATTTATTCGAAAATATCATTTCCCACAAGATCATTTCCATAATTCATTGAATTATCACGAATTCAATTGATCGTATTTCACAAATTATTTTGTATCTCTCTTTTCAATCACTTATTATAAAGTCGATGATTTTCAAAAAAATTTCAAATAAATAATTTAAGTGAATATTTAAGTTATAGAAATTAAATATTGAAAAAATATTTAAAAAATATAAAAAATAAAGATCATTTCCCAAATAAAGATCAGTGAATCATAATTCCGAAACTTTCCTTAAAAATAAAGAAATTTTCTATAAGAGCATCTCCATAATGCATCGAATTATCACGAGTTCAATGAATCATATTTCACAAACTATTTTATGTTTCTCTTTTCACCCACTTATCATAAACGATGACCTCGAAATAGATTCAAATAGATCATTCGCCATTCATCGCTTTCAGTAGATCATTTCTCATACACGATTTTTCGCCGACAATTTCTTGCAGACAAATTCTCGTTACCTACTTTCCATCGCACACTTCAACCTGCGGATATCTTATTCAACAGTTTTATCCCCCCTTATAAAAAGGGAAAAAATGGGCAGCGCGAGTCGTTTCTCGTTCTCACCGGCATATTATTGATTCGGACTCTCGCGCGCCGAGACCGTATAAAATATCAAGCGCCAATATATAAATTGTCGCCGTTAACTCATCCGTTTATTTTTGCGCACGAAACGCGTGTTTGTCGTCGCGAGTTAATTCGCGCAAACGTATTTATCGTCGCGATAAAGGCCTTTCGAAATAGACCCGAAATGACGAAAAACGCGCGACAGAGGCGCTCATCTCGCAACGAATAAACGCTCGTTTTGATCTGCAAAGCGAGATCCCCATTTTTGGACGAATCCATGCGGTTTGATCGAAACTTAACGGATTTAGCGTGAAATCCGTTGAACAGTGGAATTTCAAATAGAAGCTTTTAGTCATTTCGGGTAACAAAAACAACGGTAAGTTTTTTGGCGGGAAATTCGAAAATTCATTTGCACTTCAATTTTTACATGGGTGAATTAAAAAAAATGAGTTAATTTCAGGGAGAAGTTTTTAACAATTATGATTTATATTTAAAAATACTAATATTACATAAGGCGGGTAATTCGAATTTCCATTTTTTCGATCTCATTTCTTTTGGCGGGAAATTTGAATTCTATTAAGAAAACAGCTTCTGTGGCTGGAAATTTAAAATCCTTCTAGGAAAAAAAGATAAAATTTGACGTTTAAACTCCGAAAATCTCGGTTTCAAGGCATCAACTGGGATTGCGTCACTAAATGGAAGAATCCGTCAAAAACAGAGTCCCGCTTAGTCGGCGACTCTTCTTAAATTAAAACTTCCGCTTTCGTCTAATTGTTTTATAAGTTACTCTCATTAAAAATCCGTTTAAATAATGCGCCGTCAGGGCTGAGCGGAAAAGCGCGCGAAACAGTGGGGGAAACGAAGAACAAAGGCGGAGACTCGGTGAATGAGTCGAAAATATGAATGCGTAGGCAAACAAAATTATTATCAGTAAAAAAAGGAGCGAGGTACGTGAGCAAAGGCAAAAGGAACGCCGGCGAGGGATTTATAAGTGAATCGCTTCAAATGAATTTTGCATCGTAAGACAGTTGCGTCGGCGGAACAACGTTTCACGTTGTTTTGCGAGCCACTCGAGCTTTCTTTGAGCATCGCGAATTAGATAAGAACAACTGAGTGAGGAATAAATTTCGTTAGACACGTAAATTCGTTATACAAGGTTACAAATTCGACAAGTTACGGTGTTCCCGGCAAATTACAGAGGAGGCATTTTTTCATTGCTTTGAGGAATCGAATTTCAAAAGCTTGGCAGCTTTCGCGTCAAATTTTGTAACCGAATTTGAAACCCAATTGTTTCCCGCCAAAATCCTTAGATGATGCATTTCACGTCATGCAAGATGGAATTAATCGATTTAAAAAATGTATAGTGTAAATTTAAAAAGTAATTCATTATTTAAGGATGTACAATGACGATAGATATTTTTTAGGGAATTTAGGAAAATTACAAAGATGCATATTAATATCCCGTGTTAGAAATATCCTACAATCCTCATGTAGAATCTATATATGAAATATATAGATTCAACGCTTGATCAACGTTTATTCAACCTTCATTCAACGTTGAGCCATTCAAAATTGATTTAAGGTTGATAAACCAACGTTGATTCACCGTTGAACGAAGGTTGATTCAACCTTCACCGATTGATTCAATGTTGATTCGACGTTATCGCGAACGTCGATTCAACGTTGATTCGACTGTACTGCGAACGTTGATTCAACGTTGATTCGACTATATCGCGAATGTCGATTCAACGTTGATTCAACGGTATCGCGAACGTCGATTCAACGTTGATTTGACGGTATCGCGAACGTCGACTCAACGTCGATTCGTCGGTATCGCGAACGTTGATTCAACGTTGATCAACCGATGTGTTCTCTTAGCGATTGCTTGATCGGTAATTGACAGAAGAATCTTAAAATCTGCAGCCCTACTTAGTGTACAAACTTAGCTCGAGGGTGAAGGGAAGACTGACCTCTTTCATCAGCCGCAAATCAATAGTGTCAAAAGAGTACGCTCCGACGGTATTTACATGCACGTTACGCGCCTTGCAATTAAAACACATTGTTTGTTTATGTTTTGCCAAAGCCAATCAGGACGGATCTACAGCTTGCGTTACTGTGCGAATATGTTTTGAGTGTTCGACATGTACCCCGGGCGGTTTGGGTAGACCAATTTCACTCATATGCCGAGATCGAACGCAATTCAATTTTTTCCCAAGTTTATTTAATTTCGGGCCACTAACTTATGTAATCATTTTACGGGATAATTAAATTTATTACCATTTTGACGCAAATAATTGATCGCGTCTTTTTTAGGGGTGCACAACTAATTTAATTTTTCCAATCATAATTTCTTTTATTTTGGAAGAAATTAAGGTGAGACAATCACGAAGGGGGTTATTTTTAGGGTTCTCAAAGTGACATTTGATTTAAGTATACGGAAAACATTCTTTTTCTTGTAAGTTAATGTTAAAGAATAAACTTATTGCTGTATTGACTCATTAAAAAATATAACTAAATAACATTTTGTTATAAATAACATTGATTCAGCGGTATTATTTAATCGTTGATACAACCGATTTATTTCCTAAGGGATCATCTTTCTGGTCGCATATTTTTTTCAGTTTTAGGTTTAACGAATTCTATTACGTATGCATAGGTACATCACGAAGTCAACTGTGCATTCTTAGAAAATGTCTTTTTGATCACAGTGGGACCATTTTAAATGAAAGCATAATTCCTTTTAACTATTTCGAAGACAGTTTTGCTTTGGTCCAAAATACTGTCAACTTTAAAATCCATCTTTTCGAATTAATTACGAAAAGCTAACGAAACATTCTGTTTCAGTGAAAATAAATATAATTTAAATGTATTCTTATTCAGTCAAAATGGATAATATTTTTTATGGAAAAAGAGTGAGAATTTTTATTCTTAATGAACAAATGATTAATACGATGTAATATAATGTTAAACTGGTTAATGAGCAGATTCATTCAGTTTAATAAATGTATAATAATATATAAGGTAAACAAATAAATGCTAAATACTCTCAGATATCCATTTTTATTCAATAATTTAACTTAATTATTTGAAGTTTACAGTAAAATGAAATACAGTAAAATTGCCAAATACTTTCATATCAACATTGATACAGTAAGTTTTATAAGTGCAATAGTAATCTAAAATTATTAAAAAAATGCTTTTCGTCAAAAGGCACAAAAACGACTCACAGTACTTCCAATCAAATGCACCTTGCGATTCGCCATCTGACATGAGTGAGATGACGTTTACAAAACAAAAGCACTGCAGCCAACCATGCAAATATTTACCTGAAACAGAAAACCAAAAAAATGTATTCTTCGTTGTGAACGTCAAATTTTGTGTTCGTCGAAGTCAATTTTCCGACGTAAGCCCTTCCAAAATGTCCGGCAAACAAAAGCAGACGTAAAATGCAGCGCAATGTAAACATTTCCGAGCGGTAAACAATGAAGGGCGAAATGTGTTATACGATGTCGTAAAAGCGACAACCGAAAAACCGAAACCGAAAATAAAAATAGAAAACGACAAAACGTTTCGTCGAATCGCCAAATGGACCGGGCGGAATAACCTTCTTCAGCGAAATTCAATAGCCCGCAACTTTTCGCCATTGGTTGGGTTACTGACGAATTCCGGACCGAATAATAAACTCGCTTTGCCCGTGATATCTTTATAATGAAATTAACCTATTTCTGTCCCTATTACGAAAAACTAGATAACTCCATTACAGGTGATTTTGTGTAAAATACTTTGAGTAAAATATTTTGAGTCTAAGTTTTTACATTCAAATCAGGGGAACCATGAGTAAACTTGGAATTAATATTTAAAAATGGCACATACTGCAATTGTATATACCCAATTTTAATTTGGAACAGATAAACAATGATTATTTAATTATTTGAATGAATGGAGCTATCTGGTTCTTCTGTAATCTCTAATAATTTATATTTCACGATTCAATTAATTTTAACATTAATTGAAATTAACTAAAAAAAATTAATTTATATATATTAAAATATCCAAATATGACTATTGATTAAGGTGGAAATCCGAAATCATTGCAACTCAAGGAGTTTATGCAAATTGAGTTGTAAATATTTTACTATATGATTGTATAAGTCTGTCCTTGTTCACGGATTTCCTACCTTAATGGTAATGATCCCGGATGGAAAATCTAATCTAGATTCGGTATTGCCGTCTGACTATTGCCCGACCATATCGATATTGTATCCAGACTATTGTTGTCAGAAATCTGATCCGATAGAACGAAAGATAATTAACATTTTCTATTGCCTACCAATAACTCTATTTCGCCGAAAAATGGAGTTACTTTGGTTTTCCCGACTACCACAGATTTACTTTAACATTTATTATCGACTCTGTTTCAGATGGAAAACATTCAAGTTCCCCCCCCCCTTCACTCTCCCCTTCGGGGCTACGCGAACATCGGAGCTTATAAACTCGAACGACGAAATTTCGCCCCAACCTACCCAATTAAACGCGTTATTCAGAAGATGCTATTCAGCAGTTGACTTCGGTTGATTAATCGCGAGATAAAAAATAAACAAACAAAAATAGCAAAATTAATATTCCCGATCAATAATGCCCGGTATAGAAAACGCGGCGTTACACAATGGAAAGTAAATATGGATAATTGATACAGCGGGATTTATTATTATTATTTTTTTTTTCAGAGAATAAAGGTTTCGATTTCCAGAAAAATGTTGAAAACGATAAAGAAAACAAGGAGACGGTTTTAGATTGTGTTTAATGGAAAAAAATGTTACATTCTTTAGAATTTCAGTAAATTTTCAGTATACTGTCAATTCAAACTTGCTCTATGCATTGGACATGGCCTTAATCTAGCTAATTTTAAGAGAATATTTGTTCAGTCTTGTATCTAAACGAAGTCAAAGAAATATATTCGAGCTTTTAATATATTTTACTAGATTTATTTATTTATCAACACGAAAATTCGGGTGATTTTAAAGGTAAAGTCTACCTTGTTATATACAAAATCGATTTGTTTCTTTTTACATAATATTAATGTTTAAAGTGTATAGAATATTGTATCCAAACCGCAATCCAAAATTCAATGTGGTTACGAAGTTACACGCGATTATAGGTGGCGGCGCATAACGAGTAAAATGACCTGAGCGCCCGGCACGAATCGCGTAAATCAGTAGTATTTTAGGAGATTGCTCCTGCTCCTGGGAAGGACCCGGAGCATTTTCAGAAGACGGAAGGAATCATCTATGGACCAGGAATTACAGACTAAACGTAAGTTTCTATAAAAGTAGCGTTTTTATCAAAAAAAAAAAAAAAAAAAAACTTTAAACTTTAAACGCATTTTTCTCGAAACAGTATTTTTCATTCTCCTGTCCCTCCTAACTCAAAAAATTCTTAATGAATTGAAATTTGAACATTACTGTTCCTCATTTAATCCTGTATAACTTAGACTAGAATTGTGACAATACATCAACAATTTTATTTTTAATAAACAAAAAACAGAAAAATAGAAAAATACCCCCGAAAAATAAACTTTTTAATATATCCGACACTTTATTAATTTTGTATCAAATAAGTCGATTTTAGTCTAAGGTATAGATAATCAAATATACTTTAGCTGATAACTTCTCTTTTTTGTTCCATATGACCTTCTGCGGCCTGTGGGTGGGACGGGCGGAGCGGTTTCCACATTGAAGAGCTGCAGTGCGACGCCATTTTTATATCGTTACTGCCAACATTTTTGGGCAAACATATTTTGACATGTTCTTCAAAGATGAATAAACATTTAGCTGGACACCCGAAATCGATACCTTTTTCATTGCCGAGAACAAAAACGTGAAAAAAGTGCTACTTTCTGGGTCAACAAGATAGACTGCACCCTTAGGAAAGTTTATTGTTGAAAAACAATAAACAAAACTAAGGGAATTACATATAGCGTCGTTTGTAAACAAAGTCGAACAAAGATCTGCGCGATGTTTATTTGTCGCAATGCCCTTGGACTGAGGTTTACACCCTTTACGACCAATAAAAATAAACGACTTAACCCCCCCACCCGACCCGACAAACTTTTGTGACTTTAATTTCGCAACTTTGGCGTTTTTTGCATCGCGAAACAAACGATCAACTTTTTGGTTTCGATGAATCAGAAATGTTGTTTCGATGAGTTTGTTGACACAAAGAAACGCGCCGGTGCGACTTAACGAACTGAATTATTACGTTTTGCGAAATTAATTTGTTGGACATTTTGAAAGCCTTTGAAAAGTTACAGTCGAAACGAGAATATAGCCGAAGTTTATTTTCTTTCGTTTTGCGAAGTTTGCGGGATTGTTTTGAATCCGCTGATTCGAAGAAGTTCGATTGTTTTTGTTTTTTTTTGTCGCGAATGTCAACATTGCGGAACACGAAAAAACTTGTCAATTTATTTTGGAAAAATTCACGTTTTGGAAACATGTTTCTCAAAAGAAAAACCCGGCGATTAGCGTGAAACTCCCGCGAAATCGTTACAGTCGATCGAAATCGTCGATACAAAAGGTAAACATCGGCGTTTGGCTCACAACATAACCAAATTGAACGCGGGAATTTCGGTCCAGAATTCCGACGGGGAAATCGATAATTTTATCGCATTCAAACAGAAATTTAATCACGCGATAATACCGCTGGATTGAAGGGAAAATTTTGACGCGAAATGCGATGCAAATTTTGAGTTGAGGTCAAAAGGTCGGAATTTGTTTTGCAAAACATTTTTCCACGCTAAAATCAAACTTCCACTACCTGTCAATAATCGTATTTTAAACCAAAAGCTGAAAATGAAAAAATGAACAGTTAACAAGAGTAACCGAAACCTAACCCTAAATAATGGTAACCTAAAAACCAACGTAAACTTAAAAATAGCTATTATTTAGAAGAATTTCTTCCTTTATATTTAGAAGATTTAGAAGATACTTCTTCCTGGAAGTTAGATGCAATGTTATTTTGTAAAAAGATTTTGCTATAAATAATTCCTAATAAATTCTGAGAAAAATGTGTATGAAATGCAGAACTTTTGGAATGCAATTACTTTTTGTTTTTACGGTTCACTTGTAATGTTGATTTTGTTTCGGTCAGATGCCCGCTCGTTGCGATTCACTTTGGCTTGATAATTATTGAAAATTTGATCCGAGCTTTAACAAAGTTATATTTCCGCACATTTGGTCGCTATGTGTACAGAATTATTGCCTCAACACCGCTGGCTTTGAAAGTGCGTCCGGAAAAGTGTGAATTTTCGAAAACCCAAGATCGTGTGGCTGGCGCGGAAACGGGATGAATCGCGCAAAGGTGACCGCAAAGACTGTATCCAGGCTAAAATTTGGTTGAATTATCTCGCCCTCCATACTACTTAATGTCAAATATCTTAATTTCAGAGAATTCGGAACCAAAATTCAAAATTATGAATACAAAAATTATAAATTTACATTGATACATTTTTTAATAAAAAAGTTTCATTCTACTTTTTAGTTTTAATACTTCCCGTTTTGAAATACAAAACAGAATTTTAAATTGCAATACCTGCTTAGAGGTTCCTTTTTCGGATTTATTGTAAAAAAAAGTATTTTTAAGTGAATAATTTATTTGTAAATTTTAGTATGAGAAATGGATCGATGAACATTAATATTAGTAGTTTCGAATAATACGTTATAGCTGCCCCATTTACTGAATATTTCATTCGGATGTTTAAAGTGCGATTAGATTATCCAAACAGAACATTATAGCCTCGCACGCTCTTGGAAATATGACGGATGTAGTTAAACAGATTAAAGAACGAATGCAGAAGTTACGTTTCATCTTTATGACAATATTTACCAGCTCCGAGATTAATAATTTCTTGTTTGAACGTCGCGCTTTGATTGGGGTATAATTCAATTACACTACCCAAATCTCTAGTTACCCTTTGTTTGCAATCCAAGAAATTAGGGTGATATACCGCCGAAATGTGATACGTGAATTTGCATTGTACCTTCGTTTCTCCTACAATTCTAGAAATAAAAATATACAAATTATAAAAGTTACTAGACTCGAATATAAAGATTACTAGAAATATTTGTGTCTTCTGATTCAAGTAACTAAATTCTGAAAGTAATTTAGTTAAAAAAAAGTTACCATCCCTCGAAAAGTAACTGTAAAAAGTAACTAGATTACCCCTTTCTAGTGATGATTTTCAAAAAACCGATCGAAGTGCCCCCTACGGTCAAACTCCCCAGAAGGCAGTATGGCGAATACAATTTACCGTGACGATGACGTCACCATTAGTGAATCCACCACAGTGCAATCTTACTGCAGCCAAGATGAGGAAAGCTATACTTCATCCAACGAATCGTCGATTATTTATTCGGCGGATGGAGCCCAGGGAGATCGCTGTGCCATTGGGTGCAGAGGCTCCCCGGCCACCTGGCGGCGTCACAAGCAACTCTACAACATGATTGCCAACCAAGAAACCAAAAACGCTCATCTGAAACAGGAGGAAGAGGGCGCTCGACGACGATTCGAGATGATGGAACTAGTAATGCCGGCCCTGGTCGCTAGGGACATTCTGCGATCTAGGGACAAACCGGACTTTGACATCTCTCGGTTTCTGGAGGAGAAGTTCCAGGTGGGAGAAATGTTGGGATCAATATGCCCTTTTCTTAAAAAATGGCCAGATGGGTTTATGTATTTTTAAAGCGCGAAATATTCCTAGAATATTCTCTTCTAGGGCGTGGAATTAGGGGGACTACAATGCAGTCCGCAAGAGAGTGACCGAGTCCGGGAGTTAGAGGCAGAGAAAAAGAGGGCGTTGGCAAGACTGGAAGAGGCTCGAGTGATGTGGTGCGAAAAGAAAAAGTGTCTAGAAAGGGTGAAACGGGAGAGGGACGAGGTTAGCAGAGTGAATGAGGAACTGGAGTGTAAAATCGACAATTTGATTCTGCAGTTGAAGGAAAAAAAGGAGAAGGAAAGAACGAGAGAGGGTAGACCATTGGCATTTTCTGATTTAGCTGAATTTATAGGGATACATTCTCAGGAATACATTCCCTAGGAAAAATCCATGAACTAGATTTTTAAGAATGATTCTTCTGAGGTCTTAGTGGTTGGTTAAGAGAAATTTCCTCGGTCTAAAGTATTTCTAGGGATCTGTAAATCCCTAGAAAAGTTGCTAGAATTAAAAAACAACAGTTTTTTCTACAGAATCACACTTATATGGTTATGTAAATTCCATCTAACATTTTGTAACGATAAACCGAAATTTCCTAGATGACTGCACTGATTTTCGGTGCCGCGAGCTCCGTATCGGAGATTCCGCGAGCGCGACATCCATAACGTCCGCCGGGTTGGAATGCATAATCAAATTGCAGGAAGTTGCCGAAGAGACGTTGTGCATGAAACGCAAGATTGTTGATTTGGAGCGTCGGGAATGCGACTACCTGCAAACCCTTCAATGCGCGGGTCAACTTTTATCAAAGGTAAATGAAAATACTATTGATATTGTAAGTACACGGATGCAGTCAAAGGGATTGCGGATCCGCTGGTACCTTCATCGTTAAAACCCGCGTTACGTCCGAATTACGCGTAATTCTCCCGGGAAAAGCGTTTACGGATTTTCAATCCGAATACGCAAAGCGACTGGTTTCGATCAGACTTTCAAGGGAAGCCAACGAGATTTCTATTTTGAGGTTAATCTTCCGTTAAACGAACCGTTAAGTCATGATCTGAATGAAAAAAAGCAATAGATTCGTAACTGTAATGCGGAGAAGCGATTGGTCGATAACAACGGAACATAACTTCGAATTGTTTCGGCCGGGAAAAATCGAGGCCTCTAATTGGCTAACGCCGCAATTTTCGAAACGAATCCGGAAAATTACGCGGGAAACTCGTTAGCGTCACTCGAGTCTTATGCAATTGCCCGATGCCAGTTTGATATCGAATGAAATATGAAAAGGAGCCTCGGTCGGTAACTCGACGGTAAACTCGTTTCCGGCTTAATCAGGAAATGTACTTTTGTCGGCCGCGCCCGGAATAAATATACAATTTTCAATGTCGGGCTTGTTTGCCTTTCGAAACGCAATATAGTTTCGTTTCTTTTAGTCAGATTTCCATTAACAAAGTAACTTCAATAATACAGAGTACGCGTTATAAAGTATTCAGCGTCGTTGCCTGAAAAAGTCCCTTAAGGCTTTTATGGAGTCGGCAATCGATAAGGGAAGATTTTGCTGCCACGGCTACTTTCCCGGCGGTTTCATTGACAATTCGCGATCTTTTATTCATTAATTACACTGCACCGCCTCACGTTTGTCTGATAAATGTAATGGCGCAGAAGTAATTCGCAAAAAACTCGATGTGTTCCAGGTGTCGAGCGCCGGGGTCGAGTCCGATGGGGGTTGTGTGGAGAAATGGAGGGAAAAAGATGGTAAGTATGAAGATTGAGGTTAGGATTTCAAATATCCCGCCTATCCGACATGTTGGATTGTCCATCTTAAATCGAAAAATTCGCCAAAATCAAATGTCTTCTAGAATAAAAAATCGCCAACGTTAAAAAAATATAAAATGTTGCTAATCCGAAATGTCAATGAAAATGAGCGAATCAAAGGTAAAATGTGGTTTTTGGTTGAAGATGATGAAGCTTCGGACCAAGAGTACTCAACCTGTCCTGAGGATAATGACGACTGGAGTGGCACCGAAACAGGATGCGATTGTGCTAAAGGGTGCTGCAATGTCGAACGGAAAGTTTCGGAGCAGAAGAGAATTTGTTTTAAAGAGCCGCTTTGTTGTGCGAAATTTAGTGTCGTCACGGCGCAAGAAGATCCGACATTGCTGAGGTGGGAGGGTTGGAGTGGGTTCGAGAAGGGATATCCTGGAGATGGGGCTATGGGTGATGGTCAGGTTCAGGTACCAAAAGAAGATTTGGAGTTCTGGCTAGATGTCGCTGGGGAGATGCATCGAGTGGTTTCGGTGAGGGAAAATCAATATGATTTGAGAAGATTGCAACATAAAAATGTTCTAGACTCTGCTGTTCATAAAAAATTTTAATTAGTTAGGTACTAAGAACTGACTGGGGTTAAAAGTGAGGTTATGTATGATTGTTTCTACGTTTTCAGAATTGTTCGGATGCGGAGCCAATCGAAGACGAAATCGATAGGATGGGCAAAGAGATTAGCAAACATTTGAGGGTAAGCTGCTTGATAAAGAAACAAGTTCCTTACCTTAAATTAGAGTTGCTTTAACATTACCTGTAGTTTTTTTATGAGTTTCTTTTTACGGTGAAAATTGTGAAGTAGTTGGTACGATTTGTTTGAGAAAGTTTCATGTTCAATAATATCGTTTAACTTCGACGGTTATTTCGCAATAAAAACAACCTCGCCATCGATTTCTTCACTACTTGAGTCGTCGAAACACGGAAAGTGTGCGCAAAGTGATCGCTAATTGAACCGAACGCTATCGTAAAATAACTTTTTCCCATTTACAAATTGCAGCTGAAATGGAGTGAAAGGCGAAGGAGTAGGTTGCAGCATGGAGAAGCGCCATCTTCCGATGAATCGAAAACTAAACACGTACTCCACATTTTCATTGTTTACTTCTAGCAAATAATAATATTCCTTAACGATAAGTTTTGATAAAAGAACTATATGTGCTAAAGTTACTAAAAAGCCCCTAGAATGCATTCATTGTTATTTTATACTTAGATAACTAAGTTTTCATAATATTGTTTTCAATGTTTAAGCCTCGAAAAAGAAAATACTCTTCGCCCGAAGCGAGTTCACGGGACGATCAAAATGGAAAAGATTCAGCTGAAAAGCCAGACAGGGAATCCAAAATGAGTACCGAAGAGGAATCTGGAGATTCTAGAGAGAAGCATAAAAGATCGAAGGAAAAGGAGATGAAAGACGAATCGGTTTCCACCGCTGACGAACATAGTTCTAGGAAAGAGAAAGATTCGGAAATTTCTACGAATGGTGACCATCCAAAAACTAGGGACAGTTCAACAACGATGGAAGAAGATGATGAAGGAAATATTCCTCGTAAATCAAGAAAAAAAGATAGGGGTCGAGATTCTCGTGATGAGAAAACTGGAAGACGATCTAAGGATTCAGGGCAAATTACAAACGGGGAAGAGTCTGCAAAAGAAGATAAATCGATGGACGAGGATGAAGTTACAAAAACCGATGAAAGGGAAAATGAAATTGAATCTAGTGAAAGTGGTCATAAATCTAAAAGGTCTAAATCGTCAGGCGGTTCAATAGAACATAAACAGTCACCAGAAGTGTCACCTAGAACTATGAAGGATCAACCAAGTCCAAGAGTAAAATCAAAAAAATCAAAATCGTCGTCAAAAAGCTCAAGACAAGAATCATATAACATTCTTGATAGTGAAGACTTTAGACCCAGGAAAAAATCTAGAAGTATAACTTCTTCTGACGAACATAAAGTGTCGCCCGAAAGAGATCGAGATGCAAAAGTACGAGATGTCGTTGATGAGGAATTGCATAGTCCGGAATCTTCAGGAATGCAAAAGCTATCCTATAGTCAAAGCTCACAGACTTCTTCCAAATCTAAATCTTCTAGCAAAGTTAAAATTACCCCAAAACCAAGTGAACCTAAAATTAGCAAGATGAGTACTGTTCTCGAAAAAATCGACGAATTTGAAGAGTCAAAAACAGGAGATTTAGAAGAACTTCAAAGTCCAGAATCTAGTGGCATTTCAAAACCGTTACAATATAATCAGTTCCCAGAAGTCGAACCACTATCTAGGGATATTCCATTGCAACCAGAAAGATTGTCAATGACTGGATATTATGAAGCACTGAGAGAAGATACACTTGCTAAATATGCCATGGAACCTAACAAAATAATAACTCGAAAATCCCTAGAATCTACGACAGCAGATTTAATTTCATTAAAACATCATTCACCTTCAGAAATAGCTAACAATCTCCCCAGTTATCCCCAACTAAGTAAAACTGACTTTGAAACTCCAGGACCTTCAAAGCAAAAAATCTCCAGTAGTGCCAAATATGCCACTGAACCCGACAAAACAACAAATCGAAAAACCCTAGAACCTGCTGCAGATTTAACTTCTTTAGAACATTTTTCACCTTCAGAACTGTCTAAAAATCTCCCCACTCATTCCCAACTAAGTAAAACTGACTTTGAAACTCCAGGACCTTCAATGCAAAAAATTGCCAGCAGTGCCAAATATTCCACTAAACCCGAATTATCGACAAAACGACCTTCTTTAGTATCTCCTACTACAGATGTAACTTCTTTGAAACCCCCTTCACTTCCAGGACCTTCAAACAAAACATTCCCCAGCAGTGCCAAATATTCCACTGAACCCGACAAAACAATAAGTCGAAAATCCCTAGAACCTCTTATAGCAGATTTAACTTCTTTAGAACATTTTTCACCTTCAGAACTATCCAAAAATCTTGTTACTCCGTCCCGAATAAGTAAAATTGACTTTGAAACTCCAGGACCTTCAGAACTATCTAAAAATCTTGTCACTCCGTCCCGAATAAGTAAAATTGACGTTGAAACTCCAGGACCTTCAAGCCAAAAAATCTCCGGTAGTGCCAAATATTCCACTGAACCCGACAAAGCAATAAGTCGAAAATCCCTAGAACCTCTTATAGCAGATTTAACTTCATTAGAACATTTTTCACCTTCAGAAAAATTATCAGTTAAACGACATTCCCTAGAAACTCCTATTATTACATCTTCATTTGAAACTCAAGGACCATCAAGCCCAAAACTCTCCAGTAGTGCCAAATATTCCACTGAACCCGAATTATCAACAAAACGGCATTCCCTAAAATCTCCTACCCCAGATTTAACTTCATTGAAACACCTTTCATCTTCATCTGAAAGTCCAGTACCTTCGGTTCAAAAAATCTCCAGTAGTGCCAAATATTCCACTGAACACGAAGTATCAACAAAACGAGAATCCCTAGAATCTCGTTCTACAGATTTATCTTCTTCAAAACACCTTTCATCTCCAGGACCTTCAACCCAAACATTCCCCAGTAGTGCGAAATATTCCACTGAACCCGCCACAGTAACAGACGGACATTCCCGAGAACCTACACCAGCAGATTCAACTCATTTGAAGTTATCTTCATCTTCAGGACCAATTCTTTCTAGTTATTCCGAAAAAATTCTAATAGGCTCCCCAGGACATTCAGATCGAAAAATCTCCATTACTGCCGAATATGCCACTGAACCCGATAAAACAACAAAAGGATATTCCCGAGGACCTACAACAGATTCAATTCATTTGAAATATTCTTCATCTTCAGAACCTGTTAAGAGTATTTCCAGTTATTCCGGAAAGCATGTAATGGACTTCGAAACCGCAGGACCTTCGGAGCGAAAATTCTCTAGAACAACCGAATATGTTACTGAACCAGACATAAGAGACATAAATTTATTGGAATCCCCTACAGCAGATGTAACTTCGTTGAAACATTCTTTATCTTCAGAACCAGATAAGAGTCTTTCCAGTGCTTCCCGAAAAAATGTAATTGACTTAGAAGTCCCATGCCTTTTAGAGCGAACAATTTCGAAAAGTCGATCAAAGACTGAATATACCGAATGCATTAACGACTACCAGGACGAATGTTTTCCTAGTTCGAAGTCGAAAAAATTCGGAACAGCTTTGTTCGGCAAAACCGAAGTCCCATGCCTTTTAGAACGCAGAATTTCGAAAACTCGATCAAAGACTGAATATACCGAATGCATTAACGACTATCAGGACGAATGCTTTCCTAGTTCGGCGTCGAAAAAATTCGAAACAGCTTTGTTCGGCAAAACCGAAGTCCCATGTCTTTTACAGCGAAAAATTTCGAAAACTCTGTCAAAGGCTGAATATACTGAATGCGTTAACGACTACCAGGACGAATGTTTTCCTACATCGACGTCGAAAAAATTTGAAACAACTTTGCTCGACAAAATCGAAGTCCCATGCCTTTTAGAGCGAAAAATTTCGAAAAGTCGACCAAAATGTGAAATTAAAGACGAATGCATCAACGACTACCAGGACGAATGTTACCCTACTTCGACGTCGAAAAAATGCGAAACAGTTTTGCTCGGCAAATTTTTCAAACCTTCAAGATTCACAAAATCAGAGAGGCCATGCGTTGAAAGAGAAAAACCCCCACACTCGTCTGCTACTTTCAAAGAAAGTTGCTCAGTGGGGTCGATATCGCAGCTAATCGAAAGTATGGAGCGTGCGAACAGCCAGTTGAGAAAATCTATTAGGAAGAATGAAACACAGAGTTTGTTGAAAGACCTGGGAATTCCGGAAAGAAAAAAATCCCAGATCAAGGACGACAATATTCCAAGACCAAAAGTCTTGGCTTCTGCATTCATTGGAGGAGAGAAGAAGAGTGCAAAACATCTGCAGGTAATTTACCAATCGTTCTTCACAGCATAGACATTTTGAAATTAGGCATAATGAATTTACCTACTTTTTGATGAGAATTTTGATCGAAAGCTAGCATGTCATCACCGGAAACGTTTGACAAGCTAATCTAGGGACATTTTCTGTTACAACCTTCAAAGATCCTATTGATCTTTGAGCAAATAGCTGCTACAATCAGTAATGGCAAATCGCGTTTTCCATGGTAATTCTGGAAACACAATACTAGGAATACTGTGAAGCCATTAATTTTGTCATCCGCAATGTTGATTCATTATAGCTCGATAAGTGAATAGGAGAATGACCCTAGGTTGCGGAATCGAAACATTACCATTGTATAATTAAGCCTCAAGGGATAGCTCAGACCAACATTTACGATACACCGATAGCCCGTGATGTGGTTAATTATTACGTCAACCGGCGACTTTTTCCGAAATAATATTACGATCGGAATTGCGTCGACATAATTTATTTCGCGTTCTTTGGCAAGCGTACAGCCGACTAAAATTACTCGGCGAATCATTTCGCAATCGCGTCGCGCGTACACTCGATTTGCCCATTAATTTCGCGGAACGATAATTTTTCGTCCGACAAACGACCGCGAAATTTTATCACCGTAATTGTATAATTATTTCTGCGACTGACCAACAATAACAAACGTAATTAGAATCTCAAGTGTCACCCGCTGCTCGAGCATCCTGAAAGCTTAATAACGTGCAACGTTAATTCCGTGGATAACATGAGAATTCGTTTTAAAGAAACTGCAATGATATGGACAGCGAGATTCAAGATAAATGAGGCGCGATTTCATGTACGTTAAAAATTGTCTGTTCTTGCAATGCAAACGGAACGCCTTTGTAAATAATTAAGGCCGAGTGACCGGCGAAATTGTCCAATGTTATTTTGAGTCTGTTAAACAACCGGTCGATTTTTCGATCGCAAAACCATAAAAGTTTCAGCGCGTTCTACAAAAACTAATTATTCCTTCGAATGAATAACAACAGTAAAAAATTGTTTCGGAATACTGAAAGTGAGTTATCCAATTCGAAGTCATTTTTGTTTTCAGTCCAGCACTGGAATTAAATTTTAAAATGTTTCGTTAGAGCAGGAAAAAATACTCCGAAACCATGAAGAACTGTTTCATTTTGTTAAGTTTAATGTGTTAGGTGTATTATTTTCCCGCCAAATGTGGTTAACTGAATTTCGTCCGCAGGCACGTTTACCAGAAAAGGCAGCACTGCCTAGAGTGAAGACCCACTTTGTAATAGGTGCCGACATCCCGCTGTCACAGGTGCGCCACCTGCTGGACGAAAACCAACTTGACCAAATATTAACCAACCAATCCAAGACCGGATCGCGGAGGCCGTATGGGCAAATGACAATGAGGGACTCTTTGCTAATTTCGTCGGAATCCGAGTCTTGATTTCAGACCATATAAATCTTGAATTATTTTTGGAATCGTATCTTACGACAAACAGTGGCTATATATCGAATTTGTAGTGCCAATTTGGATAAAACGTTGTAAAACAATCCACTTGCATTATTTGTAGGTTATATGACCTTGAGGATCCATCAAAATATTTTGTTCTATTGTTTGTTTTGATTTTCTCTTCTTTCATCCACCACCATTCACTACGTTTTGATTGTTTAGTTTAATGGTTGATTTATTTGCCATTTTTCACCTACAATTTCTTTTGTAAACTTTTGTCCACTTTTTTTACTGTTACGTTAATTATCTGTTCACCAAGGAACAATCCCTGGTGTCACTAACATCGCCTCGCGAGCCTGAGATGAAATCCGGCTGCAGGTGCGGTCTCACAGACACGGAAACGTCGTTGTCGAGCACGCAGAGTGACAAGTCGATCACGTCCGACGACGACTCATGGTGGACGTGGGACGTTCTTGCGAAAAGGGTCAACCGACGTGACCCCGTTCAAGTGGCAAAGGTAGTTTATTTTTATTGGCGGGCGAGAGGCTGCCAAAACAAATCGATACAGAGATCAAAGAGGGAGAGAGAGAGGTAGAAGAGGGCTGCGGTTTTTTGCGCGAATCCGCCTTAATTTTGCACTGATTTCTTAAACAAACGTTCTTTATGGCAATTGGAACCAGAACTATTTGTTTACAGTTTTTCCAGGTGGTTAAGGTTGTATTGTTTTTGTGTCCTTCGTTTCTTTTTATTGTTTACATCAGAAACAGGTTTATAATGTTTGGTCTTTGTTTGTTTTGGTAAACTGAGGCGACGGTTCATTATGTTAGTTCCTTGTAAACAAACTTGTTTACATCAGTTTGATTGACATTTAGCTCCTAATTTGTTCGCTTCTAGTTTACAAACAAACGCGGCCGCATCGCTATTATCTTCGTTCGTGACGATTTGCGTTCCTTCATTTCGTCGCATTCTCAAAAGTAGCACGTAAACGCCACCTTCGTTTGCACCGCTGCCGGTTTATCACGTTTATTTACCTTTTTATAAACACACTCGCTCGGTATCATTCGCAATTTTGCCCGTGTGCCGTCATTAAATGTGTTTATTTACGCTTGTAATGGCATTTTCGCTCAATTTGCATACAAATTAGTGCCCTTGTCCCGCTCTCTTATTTGTTTACCTTATTTGCCCCTTTGTTTCGACTATTATTCTTCGTTGGCTCGCGCTCAGTTTTTCTCCATCTCATCCGGCACTGCCCGAACAAAAATGACGAAAAAGTTTTCCAAAACCGCCCAACCTCGCATTGCGACTTGGCACACTCGTTTATTTTCTTTCCTCCCTCCATGTTACCTCGTAACATTTGTTTACTCCTGACACTTCCGCTCTCGCCACCTAGACACAATATTATTTACCTTCCTCTTTGTTTACTCGTCATCCAATCCATCCCATCAATTTGGTTTATGTCCTTCAAACGACATTCCGCATTTACTATCATCAGATCCATCCCCACTCCATCAATTTTACTCTACCTGTTTGTTTATTTACTTACTCGGGGCGTTTCGCTGCCAGGTTTCCCGCCGAAAATCCCGACCTTCTCGACGGTCCAAGCTATTTCGACAAACAAACCGACCACCGTCATTATTTATACTTAGCGACCGTTACGCGCTAGGATCGAATTGCAGTCGTCCCGAAAACCCCTTAATACAGTGTTAGTGAGAGTGTTTCTGCTGACATTCTGATTGATGATCACCCGTCGTCCGTTCTGTTTATCCCCGATCAAGAAGCCCCGAACGCTATTGTTTCCCATCTGTTGTTGTCCTACTCCCCACCTATTATTATTTCCCCAACGTCATTTAGACCGCACTTTGTTTACTTTTCGTGACCGGACTCTAGGAAGTAATTGAAACCGATAAACGATTCCCTTTCAGTATTCTCAAACCGTTGGAAATGCATCGAAAAGGAAATGGCGTTCGTCGATGTGTAAACACTGGAAGAAAATAATAACAGAGATTGTTTTCAGCTTGAAGTATTCCAATACTCTTAAGATGAGAAATGTAGTCTATACGACATTATATCTTTTGCCCTAGTCCGATTTGAATCCAAGCCTAAATCGTTTTGGAACTGATTTAGTCTGTAGTAATGTTACAGTATATTGTAAACATTACAACAAAATGTAATCAGGAGTTGTTTCGCCTTGAAATCCTCCAGTGTTACTTAATACTGTCTCCCAAACACTAGTTCATAATCTGTTCGAACTCACTTCAGACTTCCTAAATTAATTTCAAACTTTGGATCAACCGACTAGGCAGCTAGATCCAAAATTCCATAATAAATACTCGAGAGTTAAAATAGAACATTTGTATTGATTAAATGTAAGTTTTATTGACGTTTTTTGGGCCCATCATGACGGGTTTTCGGAGTCAACTTCGATGACCCAGTGGGGTACACGGAGAGAGAAACGCACAAGAAATCGTAGAGCCTCCTATAGGCCGCACCGTATAGTAGCATAGCAAATGACGCATGCATAACAAATGACGACGCACTGGTTCTCTATGTATGTTTTTAGGTTTATGCCCTTGAAAATGTTGTGCGTGCACGACGAATCATCGGGTAGTTTCGTCGTTTTGCTCTGGGATTCATTATGAAAACCGAGATGTGCATCCCGAGAAAACAATTCTGGATCTCTGATCAGTAAAACGTGATCCCTTTGTAATAAGGTTTTTGAGACTTTTGTGATCATGATGGGATCATTTTGTGATCACTTTGTAATCACTGAATGATCAATTCAATTTGTCGAATATTCAGCGGATCATTAAATGATCATTACATGATCACAAAATGATCCCAACGTGATCATAAAAGTCTCAAAAACCTTATCACAAAGGGATCAGGCTCTACTGATCAGAAAGTGACCATAAAGTGATCCAGAATTTTTTTTCTCGGGTATGTCATATCATTGTGCGAAAATGCTAGTTCTTCTATAGTGGTGGCGCTGACTTTCATTATGCGTTTATCTCTCGGTGTAACGGATGATCCCGTCGGACTCACCGTACGTTCGCGAGCGTGTGCCTCCGCGATCGGAGATTATGATAGCCGCGAAGTTCGCCTATGCTGCCCTGTTCTGCCTGCATCTTGGCTTGTGCTGTGGCAACTGCACTAGCGATCACGTGGTGCTGATGACTCGGGGCCCCAGATGTTGTTACGCTCCTGCGAGATCGCCAGCCCGTCCTGCTGCTGCCGCCTCCACTGGGCGTTGGAGATTTCTTCTGATAATGGCTGCAAAATGCATCACAATATAGCCAGGAACAAGACTATACAAAACAAATTTGTTATCTTGTCGTAAACGGATCTAGGTAACACCATTTTTCTCTACCAAGTTACTGATAGATGATATCAGAAATCACTGCTAAATCCCCATGGATCGAGGTATTTTACGCAGTGTCAAATTCACATATATTAAAAATTCCTAGGGAAATAGCTGTCTTGCGTTACTGGTCTATCTCATTTATATTCTCTTGATATTAGAGGCAGTGTTGAATGGATTAATCGGGAAATTCTTTAGGGAAACTCCTAATCTAATTACTGGTCTAACTTTTTTACATTCCTTTAGTATCTGTTGGTTGTTATTACTACTGTCTACAAGGTTGGCAGACCTGAAAACGCGGAATTCCTGTGGAGTGGTTGGAGTGGCGTCAAATGAATTGCATGAATTGTTTATTGCTTTATATATAGGTGTGAATCGATGCCGCGGATAGACGGGCGAAATGAAAAAAGTCGGCTACGCCGAGAGCGACATTAGCGGGAAAAATTGCAATCGCGCAAAGTGAATTGCCTCTTTTTTTCGCGGCTAATGTCGAACGCGCCTTACACTCAGTCAGGCCAATTTTCGCGCGCGGCTCAATTTCCACGCGAACTTCCTTATGAAATATTAGACGAGCTAAATGTTTAAACAGCGATTCCGCAAGAAGTGAGTTGGAGCTATAAAGATGATTTGCGACGCAGCTGGGTTTCGGCGAATGCGAAAGTTGCGAATTTTTTTCATTAATTTCGCGGCGTTGCACGAAGTGCTGGGTTTACCGCAACTTGCATAGTGATTTATTTGGGAAAATAGAACAACAAAGTCCCTAGACGACGTTTTCTTATGTTCCATGGTTTTATTATTCTGACGTTTGTAGCGAGCTACTTCGAGGCAATGACTTTGGATATATAATTGCAGATTAAGTGCCCTATAGATTATTGAGAATGGGGATTTAATGAAATTCGAAAATCCCTAGACAAATAACTAAATGTCGATATTATTTTGAATAACTATATAACACAAAATTCCCTATGTCTTCGGAAGTGATATGACCATTACGACTATGATGTTTTTATTAATAATATAAGTCTCTACATTTTGAGAAAAATTGAATAATTACGAAAAATAATATTTTTCTGAGAGTTTACACAATTTTTCTATTATTTTGAGTATTTTAACACGCTGGGTGTGTTTTTGATGAACAATGTTATTGACAGTGGTGCAAACATCGTCAGACAAACAATGGCCGCCATTTTGCTTGTGAATATCATAGCAATTTAAGCGGCAACCCTTTATCGTAGGTCGTTGAATCCGCCTTTATTCCAGCTGCGCTGTTGAGCAACCATCAACAGGTCGTCAGACGACAACGCGTGAGCTGGGCCGAGATAATCGAACCGGCCATGCGCGAATTTTTTCACCGTTCTTTCGCCCTCATGCGATCGAATCATGGATAAAATGTGTAATGCCGAGCGACTATACGTTTCTGACACATTTATTAATCAACATTTTTCTAAATATTTCACTATTCAAAAATTTACCTGCCTTACAATCAATTATCTAAAAATCTAGTTTTTTAAATCCCCTAGAATGTTGACACACCAGATTCTATCTAGTTACGTTGTCTAGAGATATTGGAAAAAACTACTACGCATTATTAAAATGTAATATTTCTGGGGAAAAAATTTAAAATGATAGGGAAAAAATATATATATAATTTTATATATATGTATATATTTTTTAAAAGAAACGTACAGTATACTTTTTCTACTCAGTAAAAAGAAATTCCTTAGAAAATGAAGTTCTAAATAGAATCGTGAGTCTTTTTATTAAATGTAGCATTAAAAGTCCCGTAGTCTGTTAGAATTCAAAGACATAAACTGACCAAGGCGGTTTATTCGTTGATCAAGCCATCCGTTAAACATCCACCAAGCCAAAAGTAAATGTTCTCGAACTTTTTCGCCCATTATCTTACTTGTCAACCACCCTCCCGGATTTTCTCGTCGACTTTTTTCCTGTCCGTTCCGCGGGTCCTTTGTCATAATAGTCTTACAAATTGAAACGGGACACCCACAAAAGAACCAAGAGGAAAATAAATCCGCAACCTTCCGCGCAAGATCGCTCTTGTTCAACGTCTTATATTCTTTATAAAGTCGTACTGCTTGTAAATTAATCTGACCGCCTCGTCTCGATAAATTAACAGCATTTACTCTAATTAAACGTTTTTTATGAACGCTCCAGTTAAATAAGTCTTTCGAATTAAAGTATTATTTTATTTGCGTCTTGTAACTGAATCAGGAAATGTTAAAACGATCTTGATCAAACTATGTTATTCACATAATATTTCTAGACTACTTTTCATCATTTCTCTAAAATTTACTAGATAAAAATGCTAGAAAAAGTATATCTTGAGAAAAGACGTAGTTTGAAATTCCCTAGACTTTTTATATGCCTAATATATTTCCAGGTAAATTATATTTAAAATTCCCTAGTTTCTTTATTTTAACTCAAACTGGGTTATCATACAATTCCCTAAGCAATATCATCTCTACAAAAGTTCCTAGCGAAAAACTTGATACCTATCAAATAAATTCCTTGTTCTTTAGTGCCATATGAAATTTCTAGTCGAATGACATCAAAAACAAATATGTAAAAACTAACACGATCACAGCCCCAAACATTTCAACGCAAAATGTCTTAAAACGAACTCAATAAAACGGCCTTGTAAGAAGTTTACAAAATGGTCGAGGAACGCTTGTTTGCACTCGTACTAAAGCACAGACGGACTCCAGCGAAATTATACAAGTCTCGTGAAGAATGGCGTGCCACCTTGCGAGTTCAATAAAATGTTCAAACAATTCCGTGTTGATTCGACATTCAATATTGCTCTCGAGTATCAGATGAGCCTTTATGGTATGTATCACAAGGAATTTCATTTACGCCACAATGCTGTTTCAAGCTTTATTCGACGAGCTGAAACTTCGTCTTCGACGGGTAATGGTACGGGGAATGAAGGGGAAGAGGAGGCTTCTGCGATCTTCGTTTTCGAGTTGAAACAGAAGAACTGCCCCGACAAAGGGAATCTGTTTTATTTCGATTGAAATTGCTCAGTTCTTTTCCTTCTTATTTGCTTCATCTTTCTGCCGTTTAATGAAGCAGATGTAAAAATAGAATTGTTATCCGGCTTGTTACGCTAAAACGTTTTGCCACGTTTATTATGAGACGTTTAGTGGATTTTGCATGCATATTAAAGAGACATTGACACTTTTCCAATTCAGTTTAGATGATATCAAAGTTTTTGACGATTTTTAGCAAGACATTTGCGTGGAAAAGTAATCATGACTACTAATTCCCTATCACTTTTCAGCCATTTGTATATCGAAATTCCCTAGGCAAATTTTCAGATCTCCGTCAAACTGTTTCGGAAACCGAAATTCCCTGCACGAGTTCTGTATATACATGATGTCATATCGAAATTCCCTAACTAAAATGCGCTAAAGATATTGATAGATTTTTTAATAAAAATTCCTTCATACTTCACTTCTTTATGTCTTAGAGTGAATTCAAAATCGCTCCGATTACAAATCCGATCGCAAAATACGATATCCGATAGAGTCTTCGGTGGCACTTTCACAGAATTGGTCGTGAGAAATAAAAATGCGCGAAAAGAATTGGCAGAAAGAAATTCCTCGTGATTGAGCACGCATTAAAAGCTCTCGATCTCAGAACTAAATAGCTTCCGCCATCGATTGGCGTATAAATTAGCCGCCCCCGCTGCCAAGTAGTCCATTAGATCATGCACACCTACCGACATCTTTGCAGCATGCGAGAGCCACTTAGATTATTAACGATGATTTGAGTCCGGTCAATGGGTATATCCGGATTCTCATCTTCAAACTTCAAGGGCTAATATTATACTGAATTGAGTTCTAATACGACCGGATTTGCCACTGTGAAGCCAAATCAACGACCCTTCAGGCTTAATTTGTAATCCGACTATGGCAGCAGTGTTGTCAACATGGACTAGGAACATTTCCGCCGAATTATGTAAATTAGAGGAACTCTGGCTGGATGCCTGTGAATGGAAATGATTGGTATTTGTACTTGGAATTAAGGGATTTCTCTGAAATATGGGCAGTATTACTATACAAACAGTATTGCCAATTTAAACGCTGTAGAAACTCGTAGTAACTTAGTTTGGCAACACTGTAGCCATACAGTGTTGCCAGCTGACATTGCCTAAGAAAATGGGAGTCAGCAGTACCAACCATGAAAAATATCTTCAGATTTTCGTAATTTACAAGAATCTCTGACCAACTGAACACGAGGAACATTTTGAATATTGAGATTGGACAAAATGTCTTCGATTGAAACGAGAACGGAACTGTCGTTTGACTTCCGGAGTTTGGCGCCATTTTGCAAGTGATGTCGTTAATGACATATACTTCCCAGCAACATTTACCTTTAATTTAGCTCCGGTCGAATCACTATTGACACAATACGTTCTTTGGACTAAGAGAACGGGCGAGTAATCTGCCATACATATGCGCACGTTTGCGATAGAATTCACAATATCCGGCGGATAGATTAGAGCGCGCTGCAAGATCGGGCTTGCGAGATAAGTCCAGGGGAGATGAAGACAAGAAATCCTGCGATAAAGCGCTGAAGCGTATTTCGCATCGACTGCTGTCCGCCCGTTCATTTCTTTCTACTTTCCCTTACGGTTGTTTTATTTCTCGTAGGAGGACGTTTTTGTTCGCCGAACACTTCTTCCATTTCTTGTTCCATTTTTTGTACATTTATGGCCATTTGTGAGATAACGGAAATAAAAAAATATTATCGTTATTTCATTTGCATGGTGAGTTCTGACCTCAACAATTGAGAATAGATCTTTAGGAACTTTTTGTTTTAGGGAAACTTAAGAGTGGCACTACTGATTCCGTAAAGTGGTATACCTGGTTGTGTCTAAGAACTGTTTTTAAGGATATTGTGGAGTGGTACTACTGATTGTGTCAAAGCGTTTTGTTTTTTCAATTCTTCAAAGAAGTCAAAACAGAATTTAACAGTCATAGCAAATTTGGTAACTAGTAATTAAATATCAGGTACTTTTAAAATTATAATTTTAGAGCCCATAGTCTAACCTCAAAGTTGGAATTTTAAAATTTATTTCATTTGGATAAGTCACGCCCTCAGACTCTAATAGAAACAATTTGCAATAAGTCTTCTCGTATATTCGATTTGGAAATCGAACCTAACCTCGTTGAAATTTGACTTCGGTTATCTAACATATTGTGTATCCTATTTCCCCTGTTAATGGCAGTGTCCTCTCGTATTGTCACTAGCAACCACTGGGATCACGTTACCAATTTAGTCCGAAACGTTAGACGGACTGCAGATAATCAAGATTACATCTGCAATCCTGTTGATATTAGTAATTTAGATGGCGCGGTCGGCGTAAGTAGTATTTGCGTATCATTACCGATTAATGGTGTGTCATTGAGCGCGATTTTCGACGCGATAAGTCGGCATCGTGTTCGAATTCAATTTCGCGTATCGACCGTGCGAACCGAGCGCGACCGCTTTTTGCCGAGACCCAGACATCAGTCAAGATTTCGCAGATCCACGAGTTTCGTGTCTCGAGGCGGTTTTTCAGCGTCGTTAAAAGTTTGATGCATGTGACTCTCGCGTGGCTAGTGACTTTTTAATTTGTTGTTTCAGCGTTATTAATTTTCAAACATTTGTCGCGCTGACCGATTTACAAATAGGAACAAAGCTTTCAAGAAGGATAAAAACATTCTATTCTTAAAATTTAATTTAAAATAAAACATAATTTTACAGTTATGTATTATATTTATTAAAATAAAAAATAATATTTTTAAATTAAAAAAGTATAAGAAATAATAGTAATTAATCATACTATTTTTTTAATAAACATTTTATTGTTCTACATTTTACTTTAATAACAGGGTTTAGTTATTTTTTAGAATGAAAGAAGGTTCGGTAAGGTTTCGTAATTTTAATAATTTTTTTATTGTCATAATTGTAGTGAGATGTTATTTAGTGATTTTCCCTAGAACTACCCTAACGATCGGAAACCTGAAAATGCTGAAAAACATGGCAACGAATAAAGTTACAAGATATCGGCTTTTAAAGCTCGTTCTCGCTTCGCGGGAAACAATTCGGTTTATCTGCCATTTTTTCCAATTACTTAAATTTGATTTTTATTGTGTTTTGAGCGCGGCGAATAAAGCGGCATCGCAATTGCAAGTAAACTCGCAATGATCGGAAGCCGTAAAAAGTTCGTAAACTTAATGATCGGGGCTTTTTAATACGGCAAAAAGCGTCGTTTAACAAGTGTCTGAAATTGATTTCTTCCTCCCTGCGTGACGACCGTTTTTGTTGTTAAACACGAACGACTTCCGCAACTTCTTAATGAAATTTATTCGCTTCCATCGCAGACGTCTGCGTTTTGTTTACTCGATTGCACGTAATTGCTCGCGTTTGCTGGGCTTCGACGCAATGTCCAGACAATAACATTTTAATATCGCGCGCGCGCCAACGCGCGAGCCATTACAATGCCATCTATGATCGATTAAATTATTTTTAAAATGGAACAAGAAAATTGAATGGTTGATAATCCATGGAATCGTTCTCGTGTGGAAACAGCTTTTTCTAGTCTATCATGGACGAGGGAAAAGCATTGATCAATTTTCGCGCGCTTTTTTCAGCCGCTACTTCCGCCATCTAGATTATATATAGTGAGCTCCGTGCCTTTTGTTCGTTCATTTCTATTTCAGACGAAATATGGATGGATAGTCTACTTTTTGTTCATTTTGTGCACATAGTTATCTAAATTGGATAAATCCCACAATAATGTGGGAAGTCTTTTCGACAAAACACGGAACATTAATAAAAGAGAAAAACAAAATATCCCTAGATGATGCAGTAGTACCAATACGTATTGGTCTTACAACGAAAAGTCCCTAGATAAACAGTAATACCACTCGAAATTATTTCCTAAAACTAAAAATCCCTACACAATCTCAGACATAGTTAAAAAAATTCGCAAAGCAACATTGTCAAATCTACACAATCTATTTCCTGGGTATATTTCTTGGGAGTATGAATGCCTAAATTTTTTTTATTTAACCCCTTAAGCTTCACCTTCGTATAAGTGATGTCTCTAGATCCGTTCTGCGACAAAGGGCATGCAACCATTAAAAAAAGTTACTAGACTAACCTTTCTCGAGTATTACGGCACTCTTCATCATCTTCTTCCTCGATGTCCTGGAGCCTGGGGCTGAGGCGGTGCTGGGTGCTGCCTTCTCGAGTAGTTTCCTCTTCGCGCGTGAATTTTCCCCCTAAATCCTCGAAACTGTCTATATCCTCGTCCAAATCCCCTATCGGGGCACGATTGTCACTGGTAACGTTCACCTGCTGCTCGGCCTGCTGCAGTTGCTGCTGCAGCCGATGTAGCGACGACGAAAGTTCCCTGGTGGGCGCGGGCACGGGCTTCGAGATAGACGAACGTGAGCCCGTGGAGTCTCCGACGCCAGCGCCACCACCACCGGCGCCGCCGGCGGCGCACGGCAGGCAGCAAGACCACGCGCCCCCCACCTCGACGCCCTAGCGCCACCTATCGTCGAAACATGCAGTCGTTGAAACCGTGCGCCTACTGCCAACCCGAATCCAAAAATCCCCAGACGAAAAGTCCCTAGCTAGGTATCAAAAAGCGCCGCATCGCTATGCTCTGCCCGGACGTCTGCCAGCATCGTCGGACATCTAACGATTGATTGATCTAGTGACTTTTGGCCGCTCGCATCCAGCGGCGTCTAGTGATAATGTATAAGAATCAGTCTCCTGGGAGGTTAGAGGGCGTCCTGCGTGGAGCTCATCCGTTGATTGTCTGCGTCGCATCTGCATCCAAGGATATGTTTATCTGTCGACGTGGCGCCCTCTGGCGGCCGACCGCGGCGCCATCTGGGCGCGCGACGGTGGCGCCCCGTGACGATGCTCGAGCGGCATCTCGTGAGCCGGAAGACTTGGCACGCGCCTAGTGATCTCGCCGGGCCCGCGTCGATTGACACCGCGCTAGGGACATTTTGCGTCTCGCCACCGCCGGGGCACCACTGACTAGTTAACTAGGGACTTCATGCTGACCGCATGTTGCGGGGATTCCCTCAAGCACTCAGTTGCACCAACACTTTCCACTTGGACGATTCGCACATTTTCTAGAGATTTTCGGCCGTCGCCGCCCGGGAATTCTCGGACAATTGTCGAGACGTGGGCATGTTACACCTGGAACTGCGATTTGAGGTTAGGAAGGTGTGTTCCTGTGGGATTTTGGTTTGGTTTTCCACTTGTCCGTTTATCGGGTGAAACTCTGAGGTTTTGTTCGATTTTGAAGTAGATAGCTGTTGGTAACACTGCGCCCGATGGAATGCAAAGTGTTTTGTATTCACTTACATGGGAAAAAATAAAAGACTGATTCAGAGTTGGTACCAACGCTGAAATCACATTGGTAAGGATGAACATATATAAAAACCGGAAGATGAAGTAGGATAAACAATG